>PVKA01008424.1:0-73079 GCA_004027165.1 Ctenomys sociabilis
TTGAATCTTTGATATAATTCAGCTATAAAAAAACCTGTAAATATAATTTCATGTATGCACCTTGTACAGTACCAAAACGTTATGAAAACAGTTTGCAATGTATTAATTCATCGACTCTGTATGGTTAAGGTGTCTTGAAACTGTCTGATTGACATTTGTATTTTAATAAAATAAAAATAAATGGAAAAAAAAAAAGAATTTCCAATTTTTGAAAACCGGAAACTTACAAAGAGAATCCAGAAACAAGATGGCACCAGAAAACAGACATTTAGACTTATTTGTAGATTTTACTTGATCAATTTACTCCATAAGTTACATTGAGTGTCCACAACATGCTAGGCAGTTGGTATTCAAGTAATTTACTTACTCATTTGTGCATTTATTTGATCAATATTTATTGGACATTTATTACATGCCAGGAAGGCACTGGAAATAGATCATGAAATAAAATTCTCAAAATTCTTGCCTTTAAAGGGGGCTGGCCAGAGAGCTCAGCAGACTAAACACTGCCTACTTAGGCAGACTGCATCGAGTTCAATTTGATCCCCAGCGTTCTGTGCTGCCCCCCTGCCTGCAGGGCGCTCTGAGATGGCTACTGAGACTGGGTGTGCCTGTAATCCCAGAGCTTGGAAGGCTGTAAACAGGAGGATCACTATGAGTCCAATCTACATAGTGAGTCCCTACAGTCCCTGTAGACCCTGTACCAAGGGAAAAGAAAATCTTACCTTTAGGGGGAGCTAATCATCAGGAGGTAGAGAAATAAAAAGAAAGACACACAGACATACAATGAACAAAGGAAAATGTTGGTGCAAGGCCCAAAAATAAAAGAACAAGAAAGGATAGGTAATGTGAAAGAAGAGAGCAGCATTTTAAGTAGGCTACCGGTAAAAGTCTGGCTGACAGAGTGACATTCAAGGAAAGACCTAGAGGAGCTGATAAAGAAGGTCCCTTGTTGAATAAAGGAGGAACATGCATGCCTGCTCCATGAGCCTGGAGAACCAAGAGGAGGCCACTGGGCCTGGCACTGCTTCAGCTGAGAGGAGAAAAGCAGAAGATGATGTCAGTCAGGAGCAGGGACCTGATCACAAAGGGCCTCCAGGCCACAGAAGGGACTTAAATCTTTTCCAAGTAAATGGAACCCACAT
This sequence comes from Ctenomys sociabilis, assembly GCA_004027165.1. Lineage (NCBI taxonomy): Eukaryota > Metazoa > Chordata > Mammalia > Rodentia > Ctenomyidae > Ctenomys > Ctenomys sociabilis. The sequence goes on from PVKA01008424.1 coordinate 1,146, forward strand.
TTGAGGCTTTGAACAGAAGATGGACAAGAACTGAGCTACATTTTTAAAGGGTCATCCTGCCTACAATCACAGCAACTGATTAAACGGCAATCAGGACAGAATCAAAGCAGACCTATGAGAATGTCATTGCACTGGAAGTGGCACTAAGGTATTGTGTGCTGGTGATGACCCATGATTGGATTTGGAGCATATTTTTAAAATGAAGCTGCAAAGACTTGCGCATGCGTTGGATTTGAGGTGTGAGAGAAGAAGGAGTCATGGCTGCTGCACTCGTGAGGTAATGACACCCCGCATAAAGCTGGCTACAGCGCGGTAGAAGTGCACAGGGGGAGTCTCCAGGGTAACTAACAGAAGGAATGAAGATGCTTCAGCTGGGTAGAATTTCCCCAAAATGCTCACAAATTATGTCATGTTTTTCATATTAAGGAAAGTGAACATTTCAGAGAGAAGGATCAGAAATCTAAATATATACATATTGGAGATTTAGATCTCCAATTTAAGATATATATATCTTCATATCTTCAACTCCTTCTCTTGGATGAGCATATAGGCTTAAGTTTTAATTTATGTGTTGAAATTTAATGGCCAGTATGATAGCAGTAAAGGCTGAGGGGGAATTAATAAGGTCACAAGGGCTCTTTATGCATAAGATTTTTTTTTCCTTCCTTCCTTCCTTCCTTCCTTCCTTCCTTCCTTCCTTCCTTTCTTTTTTCTTTCTTCCCTTTCTTCCCTTTCTTTACCAGGGATTGAACTTGGGACCTTGTGCTTGCCTGACAGGCACTTACACCACTGAGCCATATCCCTGGTCCCAGTGGTGGAGAAAATGCTGTATAGGGAATATGGAAGTCCCTCGGTTCCATTCCCAGTGCAGCTTATGTAACCATGCACACACACACACACACACACACACATACAGCTAGGAGCCCAGTGGAGAGAGTCTGCCTTCTCTTGTCCTCCCAGCTTCCATATGTGGAGCTATAGCTAGACAGCCCTCACTAGAAAGTTAACACCTTGATCTTGAAGTTCTCAGCTTCATGAAATAACTTTCTGTTCTTTACACATTAGCCAGTGTCAAGTATGTTGACTGAACAACTCTCTCTCTGCCCCCCCACTTACCAAAAAAATAAAGATATATGCAGAGAAGCAATAGTCATCCAGTGTGGTGGAGGACAAATTTGTGAGTTAGAGAATAGCAAGATATGAGACAGGAGTGGTGGACAGTACCCAAAATATCAAGGGCACATGAGTTTCCTTGAGGAACTGTTAATGTTTTTTGTAGGTAATATACTTTGTTCTGTAGGTAAAGACAGAAGACAAATCCTCTGCCATGTGCAGAATAGTTTGGAGGTGGAAGCATAAGTTGGGGGTGCAGAAGCAAGTTTTGCAGGTCTGGAAAGAAGAACGAAGCTAGACTCAAGCGGGTAGCTGGGGGTGGTGGCCCAAAGCAGCACTCACTGCACAGGGAGGAGCTCGGTGAAAGGACTGTTAGTTTGAACTGAGCCTGGGCAAGTTATTAGCTTAGTGAGATTTTGTCTCAAAGAGGTGTAGGTCAATGTGAAGTCCCTGCATTCAATCATTAAAACTGCATAAAAAATAGACTCTGGTGGACAGATTTTGCTATCTGACTCTCAAGTTGGTCAATTTGATGGGAAGGTCAAGGTGGGGCAGTGCTCCAAAGACTGTATTATGGACTACGCCACTTTCTTCCATAGAATTCGAGCTTCCTACCCAGATCCTGGAGGGAAGTCACTCAGGTGAGTATTAGGGAAAGTGAACATTTCAGAGGGGAGAGTCAGAAATCCAATTAAAGCTCCAAACAATGTGTGGGGTGGAAGAAGTTTTTGACTCCACCTCTTGGCTGCCCATAGGGACTACAACAGAATCACACAACTATCATTCACTTCTAAACGACCAAGAATAACTTGATCTACCCGAATCTGACGTTCAGCACAAACATCTCCTTACTTTATGAAATATTTGTCTTCAACACTGAGGCAGATCAATCACCCAGCCTCTCCTCCATGTCCCTGTGGCAGTTCATTCACTTGCTTACTAGAACCTAGAACATTGCCTTCTGCTCCACTGCCACCTGTGAAGAGCTTTGCTTCCCAGGGTGCAAACATGTGGAAGATTCCCATCATGTCTGGAGCATCGTAGAGGCCATATTTAGGGAGCAGTAATAGTTGTGGGTGAAAATGAGAGCTTGAAGTAGCGATCTCTTCTTTTCCATGCTGAAACTGTGTTTGTGCGATGTCAGCATTTATAAATAGCACTTGCCCGGTAAAAAGCAATGTTACGTGTTTGAGGTAGATGCACAGCTAATGTTACCGTCTCAGCTCCTCCCTTCTCAGGTTGCTTTTTGCCTGCCTAATGAGACTATTCTGTATTCCTAGTTACAGACGTTACACCAAACATGACAAAAGACAGATAAACTGGGGAAAAGATCTTTCTCTGTACCTTAAGTTGGAAATTCCTTGGAGTAATATTGCTGTTGAATGCAAAGTCCTTCAGTGGACTAAAGCACCTGCTCCTGCAGAGTGCAGTGGCCCAGGTTTAATCTCTGGTGTGGGGTACCAGCCTCTCTCCCAGGGCGTGCTGAGACTGCAGTTGAGAATGGGTGTGGTGGCGCACACCTGTAATCCCAGCTTTTGGGAGGCTGAAAACAGGAGAATCACTATAAATCTGATCTACCTAGTGAGACCCTGTACACCCTGTCCTAAATTCATATAAACAAACAAACAAATAAATAAATAAATGCAAAGTCTAATAATAAAATCAAATAGAGACAATGCATCCCAAACTCTGAGTAAAGAGTAAGGCAGAAAGAGAGGAACAGAAAGAGGAGAGGGGCTGAGAGGAGGGCATAAGAAGCAGTGGAGACTTAGATGATATAATTGAAACTCTTGGGTCTGTTTAACCTGAAATGTTTAAGATCCTACAACTTAAGAGTTTCATGAACAGTGACATCTCTTTTTAGGTAAGCTAAATTCCGCCGGGCTTCTGCCATCTGCGAAGTCATCAGTAATACAACGTTCTGTCTTCCTCTTAGAGAGACACAAATCCTATTCCAATGAAAAAGATTCCAACAAGTCCAGAAGGAAATAAATTGATTCACTTTGTTTTGGTTTAATCAAGTGTTTCCCACTTCTATCCAATTGCCAATTCTGTTTTATAAGAACAAATACTAATATGTGGAAGACCATTTTTTTTTATTTTGTGAGATATTAACTAAAACATTTGCTATTGTAGGCTAAAAGAGAATATGAAATTGACACAAGAATGCAGTTAAAAACTGTGCATAGGGAATGGTGCTAATGTCCCAAGATAGGATAGCACCGATCTTGCTATGACACCAGAAGCTTTGGGAGCATGTGAATTTATAATACTAATTATATAGTTATAATAATACTATTAATTACCACTAATAATTAGGAATTACCACTAGCAGTGGATGTTTGTCAAACACTGTAAGTCATATATAGTGGCAAGCACTTTAATTTTTTAAATATTATTTTTATTAGTGCATGTTTGCAGGACATGTTTACTTGTACACAGCACATTTTAATTCCTTTTATAAGACACCTTTTATTCCCCTTTGTCCCTCTCCCTCCATCTCTGTATCCTCTTCCTATTTGAGAAACATTGCTCTCCTCACTTTCCATTTTTTCAAAGAAAATGATTTTTATTGGTATGTCTACAGGTATACAAATGATGACATTCATAATAGAAAATATGTACCTGTACATGATATAACCTGATTCTGTTTTCCCCATTCTCCTACCCTCTCTTCAACCCCTCTTTGCCTCCTTATTTACAAAAGCTGTGTTTCCTTCTTTTCTCATTTTTGTTTTCCATTTCCTTCCTCCCCCACTTCCCTTTTCCATTTGAACAATTTATTCCTATTTCTTAAGATCTATTATACATGTTGGTCCTTATTTGCCCTTTCAGTTTCTCACACTAGAGAAACAATGCAGTATTTATACATGTGTGTCTAGTTTATTTCATCCAAAAAGTGTGATCTCAAGGTGCATCCACTTACCTAGAAAGATTTCAAGATAATCCTCCTTTATAACTGAGTAGTACTCAATTGTCTTTTTAAAAAATCACATCTTTATCCATTCATCAGTTGATGAGTATTTTTTTTTTCCATTCAGTGGATTATTTCCTTACTCTTTTGATGATTTCTTTTGCTGTGCTTTTTAATAAGATGAGATTCCATTTGTTAATTATTTGTAGTCCTTCGCCTATGGATAGCATTTTGTTCATAAAGTCTTTGCCTATGCCTGTGTCTTCAAGAGTCCTACCCATTCTATCTTCCAGTACATTTAGTCTTTCTGTTTTAATATTGAGATTTTTTGATCCACTGGATTTTAGTTTAGTGCATGGTGACAGACATGGGTCTAAATTTTGTTTTTGGTTTGTATAAAGCTAGTTTTTCCAGAATGTTTTAAAGAAGCTAGTTTTCTTCCAGTGAAGCTGTTTAGTCTATTTGTTGAAGATAAGATGCTTGTGGATTTTGGGGATTGTTTCTTCATCTTATAATCCTTTCCATTAATTCTCATGTCTATTTTCTTCCAATACCATACTACTTTTATTATAGTAGCTTTGTACTATAATTTCAAATTGGGGATTGTGATGCCTCCTGCATTTCCTTTATTGCCAAGGATTGTTTCTGCTATTCTGCTACTCATATTCCACATGAATTTGAGAAATGTTTTTTTTAGATCTGTGCAGCATACTAATGGTATTTTAATTGGGGTTGCATAGAATCTGTATAACAATTGTGCAAGTATGACAATTTTACTAATGTTGTATGCTATATATCTCCTTTTTCCTTTAATAGACCCAGTATTTGCAGTTCCATGGAAGCCTGGAACAAAATACAAATTAATAAATATACATATCATCTTGGAGGGTAGGATGGTAATACAAACACAGGAAAGGACTTGGCTGAATTTCTTGCCTGTCAACAGAGGATGGTTTGCAAAAACTAGAGCCAGAATTGCCTCTATTTTTTAAACAATACAAAATAGCGGTCAGGGAGGTGGCTCAGTGGAATAAGTGCTTCCCTGGCAAGTGCAAGGGCCTGAGTTCAAACCCCAGTTCTGCAAAAAAATGAGCCTCATCGATCCCACCCATGCCCACCTAACACAAGAGACCAGTCTGAGATAGCGGGGCCATCTCCACCACCTTCCTCGATCCTGCCCATGCTCATGCAGCCCAAGTATCAGCCTGAGAGACTGGCCTGAGTCAGTGGTTGACTCCAGCATTCTCCTGGATCCCACCCCAAGCTCTCCTAATGAGTGGGATTTTTCACAACTCACAAGGCTTCCCAGATCGGTGAGTGTGTGGTGAGTCTGAGGGAGAGCCTTTGGCTTCTTCCCACGCATGCTACCTGGATCCCCACCCCCAAGCCCTCCAAGCCAGTGACTGGCCTGAAACCTCAGGGCTCACTCACCAGCAACTCCCCGGATCCCTTGCCCTAAAGCCCACTGAGTGAGGGGGAATTTCCCCGACTCCCTGGGCATCAAAGTTCAGTGAGTATAGCACTCCAGGCCCACCACGCTGGAGAGACATTTCCCAGAGATTCCCTGTCTCCAGACCCCCTTAGCCCCAGACCCAGCACAGCTCAGCCAGTGAGAGCTCCAGGCCTGTGTTGCCAGAGAAACATTTCCCAGCGATCGCCGGTCCCACCCCCCAGCCCCAGACCCAGGGCAGTTCAGCCTAGAGTGAGAACTCCAAGCCTGCCATGCTGGAGGGACATTTCTCAATGATCTCTAGCCCCACCCCAGGAGCCGAAACCCAGTGCGGCCTGGCCTGTGAGTGAGGGCTCCAGGCCCACTGCGCCGGAGGGACCATCCCCAGCCTTCTTGGGTTCCGGCCTGTACACCCGGACCCAGCAGAGGCTGGCTGACCCAGTACAGTCTACTTAGTGAATAAGATCATACACTATCCTTTTGGGAGCCCAGCAGACACACCAAAGCCCAGGGCCGACCACCTGGAAAGCAACCTGCCTAACACAGGAGGGCCAACTCTGGCAATGTTCTGGATCCTCATCTCAAAGCCAGCCAAGACAGTGGGAATTTTTCATTACTTGCTCTGCATCCCAGTTAGGTTTGTGCTTGTCTGACCAGGGAACCAATAGAGGGGAACCACAGGAGCTTCAGCAAAAAGGAACTGAACAGAACAGCTAGATCCAGCATAGGCATACCTGGATAATCTCAAACTTAATAGACTGGCACCCAAATCTTGTAACACGCTAAGGTTATAACTGCACCAAAGATCTACACCAAAGGTCAAAGATCAGTGCTATCCAAAATGACAAGGACAAGGAGAAAAACGCAATCCCAGGCCTCAAGTCCACCAGTAAGAGCAGAGGACACTAGCTCAGCTGAAATGAATGAATTAACAGATACAGCAGCAAAGGAACAACAGCAGAAAGTTATAGAGGAAATCAGATAAGAATTCCTCAAGTTATAAAAGAAATATGTGAATACATAGAATCTGAAATAAAGAATGAATTCCAGAAACATTGGGTGGAAAAGCAATGCTCACCCAGAACAAGTGCAGAAAGCACTATTCCAGCTGAAACATATGAATTAACAGCATCTGAAGCAAAGAAACAACAGCAGAAAGGTCATGAGGAACTCAAAGCAGAAATAAGTGCTGAAATCAAAAATTATTTCTTTGAAAAAAAAAGAATTCTTTGAATTCGTAGCATCTGAAATACAGAAACAAGTCCAGAAATATACAGAGGAAACCCAACTTGGAAGAAACACTGCAGAAAAAGAATTAATAACTACCTCTAAAGAAGACATGCATAAAAAAATTGAGGAGATCAGAAATATCTGATGGATTCCTTGAATGAGCAATACAGAAAAAAAAATAGAGCACATGAAACAGAGTCAAAGAGATATAGAAGAAATAAACTATCAATCACGAGTCTTCAAAACCATTTGAGTGAAAGCGAAGACACACTTTCAGATCTTGAAGATGCTGGTGCAGCTAGTGAAAAGGTGAGAAAGGATCTCTTAAAAACAATGAATGCAGGAAAAAATAATCCATCACTTGCAAGATGATGTCAGCATGAACAATGTGAGAATAATTGGTATCAATGAGAATGAAATAGTCAATACAAATGACATAAAAAGAATTTGGGGAGAAGTAATCACAGAAAACTTCCCAAATTTGAGGAAACAATCCAACATTCAGGTCACTGAAGCATACAGAACACCAAATAACTTCAACCCAAGTAAAAACATACTGAGACATATAATAGTCAAGATCCCAGAAATCCAACACAAAAATAATATACTGAATGCTTCTAGAGAGAAGAAGCAGATCACATTCAAAGGAAAACCAATCAGAATTACAGCCGACTTCTCTACACAAACAATGAAGGCAAGGAGAGCATGGAGCAGAGTTCTTCAAGTCCTGCACCAAAACAAATTCCAGCCCAGACTATTACACCTGAAAAATGTTCTTTCAAGTTCAATGGAGAAGTGAAATACTTCTACAACAAAGAACAACTAAAGAATTTCATGACAACAAAGCCATCCCTTCACAGGCTGCTGAAAGAGGTTCTAGAGAGAGACGACAATGACCAGAACTCCATGAATGAGAATGGAAGGAACCCACTAAACAGGACAGACAACTAAACACAGGATACAAAGGAGTAAACAACACCAGGTAAATATCATGACAAACATAAATCAACATATTTCAATTATAACCATCAATGTAAATGGACTCAATTAACCAATTAAGAGAAATAGACTGGCACAGTGGATTAGGAAACAAAATCCAACAATATGCTGTATACAATAAACACACTTAACTCAAAAGGACATTCATAGGCTCAAAGTCAAAGGATGGAAAACAATACTACATGCCACAGCACCTCAGAAAAAAGCAGGAGTAGCAACTCTGTTCTCAGACAGTCTCAACTTCAAACCAAGAAGGATCAAATGAGACAAAGGAGACCACTATATATTGGTCAGGGGAAAAATTCAAGAAAAAGACGTAAGACTCAAATATCTAAGCACCAAATACAGGAACACCCAACTATGTAAGACAAATCCTAATGGACATGAAAAAACTAATAACTAAGAACACAATCTTAACAGGAGATCTTAACACCCCCTTATCTCAAAAAGATAGATCAACCAGACAAAAAATTAGCACAGAAGTAGCAGAACTGAACCAGAGCTTGGAACAAATGGACCTGGTGGACATATACAGAGTGTTCCACCCAACCACAGGTGAATACACACTTTTTTCAGCTGCACACGGGTCATTTTACAAAATAGACCACATACTAGTCCAGAGGTCATGCCTAAGTATATGTAAAAAACCAGAAATCATCCCATGCATATTATGCATTTTACAATAGCATCCGGGAGAGTGAAATACCTTGGAATTCACTTAACCAAGGAAGTCAAAGATCTTTTCACAGAAAATTACAACACCCTAAGAAAAGATATTTTAGAGGATTTCAGAAAGATATTCCATGCTCCTGGATATGAAGAACCAACATTCTGAAGATGGCCATAATCCCAGAAGTACTGTACAGATTTAATGCAATCCTTATCAAACTGCCACCAACATACCTCCCATACTTAGAGAAATCATTCCTAAAATTTATTTGGAACCACAAAAGTCCTAGAATAGCAAAGGGAATCTTGGTCAATAAAGACAACGCAGGAGGCATCACAATCCCTGACTTGAAATTATACTACAAAGCCACTGTGATAAAATCAACATGGTATTGGCATCAAAATAGCCCTGAGGATCAATGGAATAGATTAGAAGATGTATAGGCCTCTGTAAACACACTCAGCCCCTGATCTTTGACAAAGGGGCCAAACAAGCTTACTGGAAGAAAGACAGCCTCTTTAACAAATGGTGCTGGAAAACTTGACTTTCTACATGCCAAAAACTAAAACTTGACCCAGCTCTATCACTATGCAATAAGTTAAAGTCAAAATGGATTAAAGATCTAAACGTTAAAACATAAACACTAAATCTCCTGGAAGAGAAAGTAGGAGGAACTCTTGAAGACATAGGGGTAGGTAAAGAGTTCATGAACAAACATATATTTGCATGGGAAGCGATTGAATGAATCAACAACTGGGATGAGCTCTTCTTGAGGAGCTTCTGCACATCAAAAGAAATTGTCAATAGAGTAAAAAGACAACCCACAAATTTTGAAAAAGCAATAATAAGCAATCAGACAAAGGTCTGCTGTCTAGAATATATAAAGAACTAAGATATAACAGGGCCCTCAAATTTAAAGACCCAGTTCAGAAATGGGCATCTGAGATGAATAAACACTTCTCAGAGGACAAATTAAAGGAGCGAATAAATATGTGGAAAAAATGCTCCACATCGCTAGCCATCCATGAAATGCAAATAAAAACAACACTGAGACACCATCTCACTTCAGAAAGACTGGCTATCATAAGGAAATCAACCAACAACAAATGTTGGAGAGGTTGTGAGGAAAAGGGAGCACTTCTCCACTGCTGGTGGGAATGGGGAGTGGTACAACCATTGTGGAGGTCAGTGTGGAGACTCCTCAAAAGAGTAGGACTGGAAATACCATTCAAGCCTATCTTCCTACTGGGAATTTTCCCAGAGGACCTGAAAACATTGTATCATAGTGATATATGTGTACCTATGTTTATAGCAGCACAATTTGTGATAGCAAAATCTTGGAAACAACCAAAATGTCCATCATATGAGGAATAGTTGAAAAAGATACGGAAGAGGCCAGAGAGATGGCTCAGTGGAATAAGTGCTTCCCTGGCAAGCACAAGGGCCTGAGTTCAATCCCTGGTTCCGCCAAAAAATAAATGAATAAATAAAGAAAGAAAAGAAAAATATGTGGTATTTCTATATAATGTAGTATTACTCAGCTAGTAAGAATGATAAGCTTGAAGCATTTATATTGAAGTGGATGCCACTTTAACATACACTCATAAGTGAAATAAAACAGACAACATGTGTAAATATCGTATAGTCTCCCTAGTATAAGGAGCAAAAAGAAGAAATACAAATAGAAATGTACAACAACAACTAAAAACAATTGAGTCAGATAAGGCAAAGTGAATAACATATGCTGCAGGATACTAACAGCTTTTCTTTTGGATGGTTAACAACTTAAGTTCACTGATCAAAACTGGAAAAATAGAAGAACTGCAAGGCCAGCCAACATTTTGACCCTCGCCTGTCAAGGTCAGCGAAGATTCAGGACATAGGAGAATCTGTACTGTAACATCATGAAACACAGTTGATCCCCAAATTTTCTGAACAAGGAGAATATAGAGCCACAGAGGAAAGAGATCAAAGTTCTACAGTGTGCCTGGGGAGAGTCACATGGAGAGAAATCTTTCTCTCAGGCTCTCAGAGAGAGCAAACAGATCAAGCATTGGCTGTGACTCATCCACATGGATGACACAGACAAAGGAGCTACAGAATTAGGTACAGGATTACAAGATAAACCCTGAGGGGACTTTACTGACATCATCAGAAACAAAAACTACATGTTTTGGTGTATAGGTCTTGCTCTACCTAGGTCTTAACCATCCAACAGAAAAGTATAAAAATGAGGTATACACCGCGGGGCCATAATAATAAGTTGAGCTGTAAATGGCTACGGTTGACAACTTCTTCAGATAACTCACTATTATTGTGGAATGCTGGACTGTGTTGGATTGTGTCATCGTGTTCAGGCACCTAAATTGGTTGAATAACAATGGAGTGCCCATCTTTGACAGGTGTAGACATAGGAAGTGGTTTTGGAAGGAAGAATCATGACGTGTGTGTATGGACAGTACAGTTGGGATAGATAACGCCGTGCTTCTACATAATTCTATGAGAGGCAAGATTTTTCACTAATGATGGTTGGACAAGATATTACGTTGGTTTCTAGTACTATGGACAACCACTAGAAAAATAACAAGGCAGAAAGTATTAATTATTGAATCTTTGATATAATTCAGGTATAAAAAATAAGATACATAAACAGCTACACTCTCTTAATTTACTGATAAGAGACATCCGCTATAATAATGTCTCAAAGTAAAATATCATGTATGCACCTTGTACGATACCAAAATATTATGAAAACAGTTTATAATGTATTAATTTATTGAATCCATCTTGTCAAGGTGTCTTAAAACTGTCTCATTGATATTTGTACTTCAATAAAATAAAAAAAGAAAAAAAATCATTACATATACTATGACATTTCACTAAACAAAGTAATAGGAATTAAACAGTTATTGATGGGTTAAATGCAGGCTGGTACAACCATTATGGAAATAAGTATGGAAATTCCTCAAAATGCTAGAGTTGGAGGTCCCATTCAAGCCTGCTATTTCCCTCCTAGGTATTTTTTCAAAAGAACTGATATCATCATTGCACAGCAATATATGTGCACCCATGTTTACAGCTGCACAATTTGTCATAGATAAATCTTAGAAACAACCTAGGAGTCTCCTCTTGTAGTACAAGAATTTGCTTAGTTCTGACTTTGATGAACAGCCCTCAGAGATCAATGTGAATACTTCCTTCAGATGGGAAGGTCACTAGTTGATACCACCAGTCACTGCTGCCCACAAAAAAGGAGCTCTGCTAAGCATTAGGAATGCAACAGTTAAAGGGAAGTGTACTGGGTGCGAAATATAGGACTTTGAATTCTTGATCAATCACCTAATCTCCTTGGGTTTTAGCTTTATGTTGGGAAAATGAGGAAGTAAAGTTTGCATTTTCCATCTGACAAAATGTTTGTTGTAAGACTGATAAAATATTCTGTTACATAAAAGCATTTTTTAAAGTCTCATAGGCCTATAAAATATAAAGGAGTCATGAACTAGACTATTGATACGGTTACTTGGGGAAAGGGTATGGTGAAGTGGAGAGGTGTTAAGAAGTTTTACAAAGAGTAAAACTGATAATATATTAAAATCAGCTATAAAAGCTGCATTATAATGTAGCATTTACATAAAATGCCCATATATATACATATATATGCATAGGAAATATATAAGAGGGTGTTTTGTAAAATTCTAGCAGTTATAGGTGACTTTTACCTTTTTCCATTTGTTCTTATGTTGTTCAAATTTTTATAGTGGGTATGGATTATTTATATAGTTAGAAAAAAAGAAAACATCTTTTTTTTCATTTGGGAATTGTGATAGATATAACCTGAAATTTACAGCTGCACTCTATTTTCAAGGAAAGTTTTGCCATCCAGACACGAGTATCGTGGCCCGTTTGACAACTCCTTCAGCTTTTAAAAAGATTTATTTACTTTTAATTGAAAAACAATAATTCCATATTTAAACTGGACAATGTTTGATCTGTGTATACATTGTAGAAAGATTCAGTCAAGCTAATAGACATAATATAACCTCATCAACATTTTTTGGTGGTAAGAAATAAAAAATCAGTTATCATAGTAATTTGAAACTTGTTATGATTAATTTTGACCTCCATATAGTACAATAGATCATTAAAACTCATTCCTTCCATCTAACTGAAACTTTATCAACATCTGTCATCCACATCGTATAGTCTCCCTAGTATAAGAAATCAAAAGAAGAAATACAAATAGAAAGATAGAACAACTAAAAAGAATTTAGTCAGATAGTTAGGGTAAACTGAACTGCATAAGTCTCAGGGTAAAAATCAACTTCTCTTCTGGATGGTTAACAAGCTAAGCTTGCAGATCAAAAACTGGAGAAATGGAAGGGCTTCAAGGTCACCCAACATTTTGGCCCTAACCTTTCAAGGTCAGTGAAGACTCAGGACATAGGAAAACCTGTACTGTAACATGGAACTCAGTTGTGCCCCAAATTTTCTGATCAAGGAGATTATGGAGCCACAGAGGAATGTGATCGATGATCTATAGTGTGCCTAAGGAGAGTCACACGGAGAGAAAACTTTCTCTCAGGCTTTCACAGAGAACATAATGGTCAAGCAATGGCTGTGACTCATCCACATGGCTGACACTGACAAAGGATCTACAGAGTAAGGTGCAGGGTTACAGGATAAACCCTGAGGGGACTTGACTGACCTCATCAGAAACAAAAATTACATTTTTTGTTATATAGGTCTTGCTCTATCTAGGTCTTAACCATCCAGCTGAAAAGTATAAAAATGAGGTATCTAAAATAAGGCTGTAATAATAAGATGAGCTGTAAATGGCTCTAGTCAACAACTTCTTCAGATAACCCACTATTATTGTGGACTGCTGGTCTGTGTTGGATTGTTTTGCCCAATTCGAGCACCTATAATAACTGAATGACAATAGAACTCCCATATTTGACAGGACTAACCAAAAAACGGGGGATACAAAGGAAGAACCATTCTGTGTTTGTATAAACAGTACGGTTAGGATAAATATACAGTACTTTTATGTAATTCTATGAGAAGAAAGATTTGCACTAATATGTTTGGACAGGATAATGTTTCTGCCTCTTGTACTATGGATGATTATGAGGAAGATAACAATGTAAAAAGTTTTAATTATTGAAACTGTATTATAATTCATCTTTTAAAAAAAGATAGATATACAGCTACATTCTCCTAATTCACTGATTAGAAGTATCTGCTCTAATAGTGTTTGTAAATAGAGTATCATGTATGCACCTTGTACAACAAAAAGCCACTATGAAAACAATGTGCAATGTATTAATTGTTGAATCTGTCCTACTAATTTGATTTGAAACTGTCTCATTGCTATTTGTTCTTTAATAAAATAAAATAAAAAATAAAACATCTTCCTGTTCCCCAATGCTCCTTTCTTTTTTTAGTAGTAGTAGTAGGGATTGAACTCAGGACTTTGCATTTTCCAGGCAGGTGCTTATTCTACTGAACCGTTTCCCTTGTCCACCAACCCTCTCTTTTAACCAAGCCTCTACTAGCTACTGTTACACTCTTTCAATTAGATCAATGTTTTTAGATTCCATGTGTACATGAGATCATGCAATAATTTCTCTTTTTATGCCTGGCCTATTTTATTTTTCATGACATTCTTCAGTTCCACTCATGTTATTAAAGATAAACTTTTCTTTTTTAAAGATCATGTAGTATACTACTGTGTGTAAATACCAGATTTTCTTTACTGATTGATTTCTTGATAGATACTTGGGTTGCCTCCATCTCAACATCTGCCGCTTCTGACCCAACATCATGCTTTGGGGAGTGGCTCCAGCTAGAAGTTAAATATTAGGAGTATACATTTATTTAAAGAGGGAGAAGTATAAATGTGTTCAGTCATTGCTATCGAGGGGACATTTTTCTTTTCTTCAGAAACAGCATGACTGAAGTATCACTGATGTGGGAAAAAATACATCTTAATGGATACAATTTGATACATTCAAATATATGCATATTCCATGAAACCATGACCAAAATCAAGGTAACAGACATAACCCATCACTTCACCCCCACAAGCTTCCTTGTGCCCCTTAGTATTTTTCTGTGCTAAGAGCACTGAACGTGGGGTATACTCTTTAAAGCATGTAAGTGCACAATACAGTCTTGTTAATCATAGGTACAAGGTTGCGCAGCAGATTTCTAGAACATATTCATCTCATATAACTGAAAGCCTACATCAATTTTTAAATTTTTAAATAGAATACAACATGGGGCCATAATAATAAGTTGAGCTGTAAATGGCTATAGTCAACAACTTCTTCAGATAACTCACTATTATTGTGGAATGCAGGACTGTGTTGGATTGTGTCACCAAGTTCAGGCACCTAAAATGGTTTAACGACAATGGAGTGCCCATCTTTGACAGGTCTAGACAAAAACAAAGGGGGGATACAAAGGAAGAACCGTGATGTGTTTGTATAAACAGTATAGGTAGGATAAATATGCAGTGTTTCTGCATAATTCTGCGAGAAGCAAGATTTGCACTAACAGTGGTTGGAGAAGTTATTATGTTGGCTTCTAGTACTATAGACAACCACTAGGAGGATAACAACGTAGAAAGTATTATTTATTGAATCTGTGATATAATTCAGCTATAAAAAATAAGATAAGTAAACAGCTGCACTCTCTTAATTCACTGATAGAGACATCCGCTATAATAGTGTCTGTAAGTATAACATCATGTATGCACCTTATATGATACCAAAAATTAAGAAAACAGTTTGCACTGTATTAATTTATTGCATCTGTCCTGTCAATTTGTCCTGAAACTGTCTCATTACTCTTTGTTCTTCAATAAAAAAATAAAAATAAAAATAAATAAAATAGAAAACAACTAGAAAGGAATCAGAATTTCACCAAACAAATTAATAGGCATTCAACAATGGTTGTTGTATTGCATAATGTTGTCTTCAACTAGTTGTTTAGATTACCAGATGTAAACATGCAAAATTGGAGAAAAAAAAGAAGTTATAAGAAATTAAAGAGAAAAAATTAAGTATTAACCTCTCCTTTATCAAAAATCAGCAGTAAAATTATCCAAGCTGTCCTATATATGCACATAAATATATCTTTTTCCCTTCCTTTTTTCTTTCTCTTGTCCCCTCCCTCATCCTAGTTGTTCCTTCCATTTGAACAGCTTCTTTCCCTTTCATAGTTCCCATCGGACCTTTCCGATTTTCTTTACACTTTCAATTTCTTATGCTAGTGAGACAACATGATGTTTGCACATGCAGCTCTGATTTATTTCACTTATGACTAGGGTCTCTAAATAAGCCTTGACTTTATTTAAAGCTTGCATCACTTAAACAACAAGCTCTAGCAATTGAACAGCCTTACTGGATCTTTATAACAATTGAACAACTGTCCTTTTTACCCTACTGCTGGCCCCAGAAACTTCATGTGGAATGAAATCAGTCCATGGTAGAAAGATGGATGTTGCATGATTTTATAGATATGTTATACTTAAGGTAGAAAAATTCACAGAAGCAGACATACAACAGGGTAAAATCTTCTAAGGGAAGCTCTCCTTTGCTCCAGAGCACCCCATTGGGTTATAGAAGTATCCCCAGGCTGGTACTGCAGTCTACTAGCTTCTCTGCCTGACAGGTTCCTTCCATTACTTCCATAAGTGTTACTACTCAATAAATTTTTTATATTTTCTTTGTCTTGACTTTGGCTTCCTAGAAAACTTGACCGAAAGTGAGATAAGAAATGCAGATGTGTTAATACACAGTGTCAGCCTGCATTAGGAGACCTGGGTTTTATCAAGGTCTGTGCCTTCATTTTCTGTAATCTTTGTCAAGCCATAGCCAGGACATATGTGGGTCCCAACTGCCCTAGCTGAAATATGTGAAGCCTAGACTCTATGGTCTCCAAGAGTCCTTTTATTTTTAGGGCACATGTAAGTTATAATACTAAGATAGGCCTAGCTTTAGCCAATTTGTAAAACAAAAAAATGCCTTAAGCTTTTCTTTCTATGCCCACACTGGATTTTAGACTTTGAACCCCTTGTGTGGTCTTACCAAGCTCCCTTTCTACACTATTCTATACACAGGGACTATCTTCCTCCTATCTGTATTCTCCTTCTGGTTAATCTTTATGATTCTGAGTGCTCCAATTCCATGCTCTCAGGTTCCATAAGATAATGAATACTCTAAGAAGCAGTAAAACAAAATTGCTTACACGTGTCTGTGGATACATGAGAGGTACAGGTCATTATATGCATCATTCTTTATCTAGAATCCTCCATATTCTATTTGCCATTTGCTTCTGGCCTCCCCCTCCCATGTTACCTGAATACTCATGCAGCAGATGTGAGTCTGGGTTAGGAACCTGCCCTGTGGCGTGGGACAGAACAATCTTTGAACCTTAATCCATTAGTTACCAGATATGCTACCGCACTGAAGCCCTCTGAGCCTCATCTTCTTCATTCAATAACTAGAAATAAGAATAACTGCCTCATAGGGCTATTGTGACAAATGGGCCAAAAACAATGTGTTTAGTGGTTTGATGGGATATTATGTCAGCTTCTAATACTATGGACAACCATTAGGAAAATAACAAGATAGAAAGTATCAATTATTGACTCTTTGATGTAATTCAGGTATAAAAAATAAGATACACAAACAGCTACACTCTCTTAATTTACTGATAAGAGACATACGCTAATGTCTGTAAATATAATATCATGTATGCACCTTCTATGATACCAAAACATTATGAAAACAGTTTACAATTTTTTAATTTATCAAATTCATCTTGTCAAGGTATCTTAAAATTGTCTCATTGATATTTGTACTTCAACAAAAATGAATGATAATTATAATAATAATAAAACAATGTGTTTGGCTTGGCACACAATACATTTTAAGAATTTTTAAAAAGTATGTTACTATTACTACATATGAATATACACAGTACATGGATATTTATAAAAGCGAGTTATAAATGTTGATTATAATAAGTAATGGAGAATTACTTGTGGTGGGTTTGCTGCTGTGCTGCCTAGATTCCCCATTTAATATGGGAATAGTCCCTCCAGCTGCTCAGAGTATTATTGGCTGTGGACCTTTAGCTTCCATCCCTTTAGGATCATCCCAACTCCAGAAAGCTGCCCCACCCAAAATACAATCTTCCAGGAGCAGACCATAGCACATATCAGAGTATTCAGAGCTGACTTTTTAAAAAAATCATTTTTTAAAGAGAATTTAAAAATTTTAAAAAAGAAAAACAGAAGCAATACAGAATTCCACTAAGCAAAATTACAGAATTTCAGCAATGTTTGTTGTATTGCATATTGTGGTCTTCAAATGAGTTGCTCAGATTACCAGATGTAAGCATGCAAAATTAAGATCTGGCCATTTGGACGCAAGCTGAGTCAACTCTGAAGGCCATCTGGTTCTAGATCATCCATGGAATTGACTCTGTCTGGCTTTGGGGTTGCCTTATCCAGTTCTGCCTTGTTGACCTTCTTCCCTCCCTTCTTGAGGGGGTTCTGAATGAATCATCCGCACACTAAATTCCCTTTCAAAATTGACTTCCCAGAGATGCTAACATGTTCTTCATATATTCTAAATATTATATTCTGAACTCCATCGGATTCTGGATGCCAGAGAAAGGAGGGGATGAATCTACTTCTGGAAAATGAATCCAAAAGTATTCTCCTTCATTCTTCGTATAGTGATCGATTTTATTTTGATGATTCCCTCCAAATTATCAAATGTACACGAAGCCATCATGTACATACTTTGAAAAGGTAAGTAAGACATTAAAATTCTTTTGTAAAATGAAGCAGCAAGGTTGAGGCAGGAAGATCCCTGTGAGTTTGAGGCCAGCTGGGACTACATAATGAGTACAAGGCCAGCATAGCATGACACTGAAACAAACAAACAACAATTAAAAAAAAAAAAGTACTTCTGGTACTGCACTCATTGTCTTTGTTTCTTATCTGGCCTAACTAACAGGAATAAAGCAGGGACATGAAAAGCTTCCTCCAACTCTGAGTAGGAAAATATATCTGACTCAGTCAGTCACAGTAGGGTATTTTAGGGTTAATCAAGAAAGGATTTCTTTGACCCAAGCTCAAGAACACTGAATTCAGCGAAGTTCAGTGGGTGTCTTTCCCAAAGGACTTCTCAGAGCCTCTGATGCACTAATCATCCTTGAGATTGTCTATGAAATGAGAGGCTGTAAAAATTTCTGACTTTAATTTTCCTCCAGCTCTGAACTTTTGGGGGGACACACATACCTGGCAAGTCTTATGAAGGAAATATTTGGGGGTTGGTTCTACAATTTTTCAAGACATTTTCAAAATTCTAATTTTGGAACTCAATTTGTTATATGGTCAGAGCTGTCAGAAACTGCAATTGATTCATATTTTTATTTGGCAGACCATTGAACATACAGAGGTGCAGTTATTAAAGAGCGTCTCTATTTGAAAAGAAAATTTCACTGGGTTTGCATGGATAGGGACATAGTCCCCAGAAGTGCCAAATCCCTTCTCTTTGACAGTTTCCTTACATAGGAACATCAAATTAAATCATTGCCCAGTCAAACCCCAGCCTCACTGAGTTCCTGTCTCCTCTTACTACTGCTTCCACATCTCAGGCCAACTGACACCTCCATTTTCTGCATACTCGGAATCTGTTCCTGCCTCTGGCCTTTTGTTCCTTCTCTTCCTTCTGCCTGAAGGGTCCTTACTCTGCAGCTCGTTCTACTATATTAAGTTGTCTATGACACACCCTTCTCTTTTCCCTGTCTGTGGGTTCTGTTGTGTTCTGTGGGGCACAGCTCTGGAGAGAGAAGTGTGAGTGTGTGTGTGTGTTGATAGGGTTAGTGTGTGGGAGTCAAATGCAGGGGCAGAAGTGTTCAGGATACAGTGACCTCTAGGATCACCTCCTGTCAACATTTCTACCATCTAGGGAAACACTGAAACATCCTGGGAAAGCCATAAGCTCTAAGAGGAATGAGAAGGGTCTGCAAAAGAGTAAGACTTGTGTCATTCCTCTTTGACCACTGATTCAGACACTATTTTTTTTTGTCGTCATTATTTTCTTCTCATCATTGTGGCCATAGGAATGACCCAAATACATGTTAAATAATAAGACAAAAGAAGGACTTACAATATCAGGTTTACTACTTTGTAAGTGAGATTTGAACCCAAGGTCAGCCTTGGAACATGCACAGTACATCCACGAAAGCTGCAGAGGTGATCACCTGGGGGCTTCATGGAAAGAACACCCAGAAAAATCTGCCTTTTTATTCGAGGAGATCTGGAGGAAGTAAGTCCCCGTCTTTTGCAAAAACAGCCATGCCTTCCTGGCATCAAGCAGGATTCCCAAAGGAAACAGAGACCTCATTTACAAATCCGGCAGACAAGATATAAGTGGAAGTCATTAACCTTGATTCCCTTGCCTTGCTTCCCCAGAACACCTGGAGTGATGGAAGCTGCCCTCGCAAGGCCCCAGAGCTCAGGCCCCCAGATCACTGGAGGCTCCCAGCTCTCCCTGGTCTCTGCCTAAGGAGAATTTCTCCTCTGGCTTTCTGCCCTAGCCATGGTGAACCATCACCCTGAGAGGCTGCTCCATGTACTAGGAGACTCCAAATCAGAGACCCACTGCAAACCAGGGACGCGGTCCCTGCCCTCAGTGAGTCTGGAATCTGCTTGAGGACACAGCACACATCCGCACATGAAAGCCACTGTGAAATATTTATGAGGCTGCCCAGTATCCCGTGTAAACAAACACGGTGCATGCTGAGTACTGATAGCGACAACCAGCCTTTGAGCAGGAAGGAACTCTGCATATGAGCTAGTCCAGGGATCGCTGGATGCTGGCTTGTGAGCTGAACCTGACCTGCAGATATGTGATTTGATTCAAACATTACCAGTTTGTTGTTGTTATCATTATTTTCCATAAGCCAGCTTTTCAGCTAGCAGAGAATTGATATACAACGCAGGTTGGAGCTTCTCTTTGACAAAACAGTCAACCTAACAGCCCTGCAGGTTTGTGTTCTTTTACCACAACCCCTGATTCAAGCAAAGCAGAAAATTCTGACTCAGGAAAGGACATAACTGTATGATGTGCCACAGTCCTCCCTTGTCCCCATTGCCTCCCTGACTCTGATGCCCACTGTCACTTAGTGTATATCATCATATACGAGATACCATTTTCCTTTTGGGGGGAAAAATCAATCTTGGCACTCATTCATTAATTCAAAGAGGGAACCCTCAAGTTGATCAAGAACACTGAATTTGTCTGGTCAATCTCACTTAAAGAAACTGCCTATGCATTAAGTTTCTGAAGATGTGGTCCCCAGATTCTTCCAAACCTTATATTTCAGTAAATCTAAACTAAGAAAAAAGAAGAGGCTGAAGCTTGACATCACGATTTTGTTTGTTTGTGACAAGCTCTCACAATGTACTGCTGGCTGGCCTTGAACTTTCTAATGTTTGTAGCCAGTGCAGGTTTCAAACTCATGGTGATCCTCCTGCCCTACCTGCCCTAGTGCTAGGATTACAGGTGTTCGCCACGACCCCCAGCAAGCCCAGAACTGTGAAATGATCTCTGAGCTCAGTCCAGCCAAGAGGACTGGAGACCTGGAGGCCTGGGTCTGAAACCTAGATGTATCACTACATGACTGTGCTCCCAATGGTTATCTCAGCCCTCTGAGCCTCTGTTGGTCCATCTATAAAATGGGCACAAGGATAGTCATTTTACATGGGTTATTAGGGTTAAAGTAATAATTTCCTAAAGCATTTATAGATTAGGACATGTAGGGAGTCATAACAATATGTCTGCTTATATGACAATCTGAATGTTCTGGTTTCATATTTTATTTTTACTTGTGGTTTCACAGATCTTGCTGTTGGCCTTACTTAGGTCTTTGCAATTCTAGAAGGAGTCTTTAGCCTTTTAGAGTTTTATTTGTCTCATATCCTATTTAGATTGGCTAATAAAAAATTGTGTTTTGGGGCCTGCATCAAATATGCGATGTCATTCATTGATGCCTCTTCTGGTATATATTGGTTGCATACACATTTTCCTGGCGCTTTGAATCAGAGAACAAAACAAAACAAACAAACAAATTGACAAAACTCTATGGTCCATTGTCATGATGATAGGTGATAGATCCTGAGTTGCTCCTACAGGCCAGGCACTCTGCAAAGCAGAACATTCAGATGCATTTGAATATCACAATAACCCTGTGAGCTGAGCCTATGAAGTATTTATTGATGAGTAACACATTATCTAAAAATTTGGCATCTTAAAAGTTGCAGTGAATATGTACTATATAACACACAGTTTGTGAGCTGGTCAGGAATTTGGGCATGACTTCACGGGGTGACTCTAGCTCGATCTGTATCGTTAAGTTGCAGTCATCTGAGTTCTGACCAGGGCTGCAGGATCCATTTCCAAAGAATCTTGTTTGCATGGAGGGCAAGCTCAAATCCTAGACATGTAGACCTCTTCTCACAGAGCTGCCTGAATGTGCTTTGAGATGATGGCTAAGACTGAGTGACATATGAGACAGCAAAGTGAAGCCTGCCGTGTTCTGTATGTCAAGTTTATCATTTCAGCAACATCCCAATGGTTGTACATGTAAGGCCTGTTCATTGCCAAAGGGGACCTCATATGAACATGAGCTTCGCTGTGAGAAGCAAGGATCAGTTAGGCCATCTTTGAGGTCAGGCAGCACAGTCTATTATTCCCATGGAGTAAATCAGGCTTAAATAAAGAAGGGTTACCCAGCTTCGCCAAGATCCAGGGATAGAGTGATGGGGCTAGGAATTGTTCCATATGCAAATGTAAGTTGTGATCCATTCAGACCTACTGCATGCAAAGTGTTTTCAAAACCATAAAGTAGCATGCAAATAATTCTGTTACTTGTTACACCATTGTACAAATAGATATAATTTTACTGATAAACAAGAGATCATTCACTTGCCATTTAACTAATACTCACAGAATACTTAGTTTGTACTAAGCTCTCAGGCAAATGACTTGGTTAAAACAATACAACTAATAAGAGGCAGAGTAGGATGCAGAGCCAGGTCTGTGCTAACCCTAATAAATGTTCTTTCTACCACCTACAGAGTAATTTTGAATTGATTTTATATGTCCTCAAAGCATCTTATTAAAATCCAGAGAAGGGAAGTGACTTCCCACAGCCTAAGAGAATGGGCTGCACTAAATACCAGCTTCTTTTCTCAAAATAGCTCTGAGCCCTGGAGCAGACAAGCATTCAAACCTGCAAGAAAAACTCAGCTGGAGCTGTGATTCCGATCTTACTGTATTGGTGATACTGAGTGTCAGGTCTGAATGCTGACAAAGTCCTGTATGGACTTTTTCAATGGGTCCTTGAAAAATGTTCAAGTCACTAATCAACAAGGATATGCTAATCAAGACAACAATGGAGCATCACCTTGTATCCACTAGGATGACTACTGTCTATATAGAGACAAACAGACAACAAGGGTTGGCAACATTCTGGAGAGATTGGTACCCTTTGCTCTGTTTCTGGGAGTGTGAAATGGTGAAGCTCCTATGGAATACTGTATGGTGGCTCCTCCAAAAATTGAAAACACCTTCCATATGGAGAATCGTGCAATTCCACTTGTGGGTGTATGTTCAAAATAACTGAAGGGTCTCAAAGGGATACTTGTACATTCATGTTTGCAGCACCATTGTTCATAATGGCTAAAATGAAAAGGTAACCCAAGTGCTCACTGAAGAGTGGATAACACACTGTCACCGTATGGAAACAAAATGTGGTACCTACATCCAGTAAAATAAAATTTGGATTTAAGAAGAAAGGAAATTCTGGGCTGGCCAGATGGCTCAGTGGACTAAAGTACCTGCTTAGGCAGATGCAAGCGCTGGGGGTTCAATGCGCTGGCCCTGCCCTTGGGGAGCACTGAGACTGGGATTGAGAATGGATGTGGTGGGATGCACCTGTAATCCCAGCACTTAGGAGGCTGAAACAGGAGGATCACTGTGAGCCCAATTTGTAGAGTGAGACCCTGTAGACCCTGTACTAAATAATTTTTTTTAAATGTCTATCACATGAGATATCCAGATCAGTAAATTTATAGAAACAGGAAGTAGAATAATAGTTGCCAAACTATGAGAGGCAAACTTTGGGGAGAAGGACATAGAGAACTAAGTACTTTAAAAATACCAAGTCTTAATTGTACAAGATGAAACATGCTCAGGCGATGGAGGCTGCTGGTGCCTGCTCAGCTGGTGACTGCTCTTAATGTCACTGTTGTGCACACTCACAAATGGTTAAGGCAGGAAACCTCACGCTTTCTGTGCTCTACTCCAATTTTAAAAATACATTGTTGTGTCATCTGATTGCATCCTGAAGACAACCAAAGTGACAGCCCATCTTACGGGAGAAGAAACAGAGGACTGAAAGGCTGGATGACTCGTGCAGAATCACATAGCTGGGAGGAGACGTAGCTGGGGGATTTAAACCCACATGCTTTCTGCTAAATGATGCAGCTTCCTTTTCTCTTGCTCCTGGATTTTTAGCCAAGGGGAGGCCTGATAACCAATTCGCCATTGCTAGGACAGCAATTTGTCAGTTATTAAATGCCTCAGGGAGGCAATTGGTTTTTATGGTCTGAGAGCAAGCTGGAAGGAAGCAGAACAGGGGCTCCAAGCTCTTTGACAAGGGACAGCTGAAATCAGAGCAGTGGCCTGCTCCCCAGCTAGTTCTCTCGAAAGCATTCCAAGTGGGCTTGCGCTGCACAGCTGGGCTAATTGCCTAGCCTGGGAACACCAAGAAAGACATTTGCAGGTCCAACTGCTGTTGTCAAATATTTTCCTGCACCACCTGGGCCAGATACCCTCAGCTTTTAAAAAATCCCCCCAATGCAGGGAATCATTTCTTTGTTTAGTTTATGAGTAGGGAGGAGTGACAAGAGGCAGTATGTGGTTTGGGTTCCAGGCAAGTGCTGGGAGCTGACTTGGGGATGTCCCCTTGTCTTTCCCTTCCTTCCAAGCTTTGTGCTTGTGCTTTCCACCTGCAGCTTCTTGCTGGGAAAAGTGACACTTTAGTTCAGAGCAGGGGAAAAGGAGGTTACATTTGACTTAATGAGAAGTGACCAGGGAACACGCCAGCTTAACCAAAGGAGATTGTAAGGTGCTGTGTAAACATCAACTGCAAGAGCACTCAGGGTGGGGAGGTTGTGGAGCCAGTCTGCAAATGGCAGCCGCTTCCTGAGGTAAGGCTGAGTGAGCAGATTTGCAACCTGCTGAAATCGGAGGCTTCCTATGTGCTGTCTGAGAGAGACAGGCTGTTTCTAGCGGCAGCTTCCTATCCTTCCTGGCACTAGGAGATGCTTCGTATTGGTGGACAGGAAGGGGACCCTCGCCAAAAGAGATTGGAAGAAATTTTCTTCTGGGGAAGACTTATCAGGAGCTTTCCCATACAGGTGATTAAGAGCACTCAGGTTTCAGCTGTCAATCTTTACATCTGCCTTCTGTCTTTTAGTACCTAACTGAACTTGGGTTTACCAATTGTTTTCTCAGCCTCGTGTTCATCTTGTATGAAAGGAGTCAGTGCCAGATGTGGTGGTGCACACCTGTGAGCTCAGTACCGTGGTAGGCTGAGGCAAGAGGATTGCAAGGTCAAACTCAGCCTGGACAACTTTGTGACTTAACAAGACTTCTTAAAATAAAATCAAAATAAGGCTGGTGGTATACCTCAGTATGAAGACCCTGGTTCAATCCAAAGTACCACAAAATAAATAACTGGAGTTAATAATCTACTTGATGGTTTCTGTAGCAACACCCAACGCAAAAATCAGCCATAGTTATATTAGCAAATGAGCATGACCATGTGCCAATAAAACTTTATTTATGAATGGGGCCGGGGAGATGGCTCAGTGGAATAAGTGCTTCCCTGGCAAGCACAAGTATCTGAATTCAATCCCCGGTTCCACACACACAAAAAAATATTTATGAAAATTGGCAGTCTGCTGGATTTGTCCAGTGGGCCACTGTTCACTGACTCCTGCCCCACCACAATTTACCTGATTCTTCTTTAATTCCTCACCACCTCTCATCTGGTATAACAACTAGTAGTGAATGAGTCTGGTCTTTAAGTATGAACATAAACTTCTTGAAGTCAGAGTGCATTTCAGAGTCGCCCCTGGGTATTCCCAGTTTCCTCTAAATGGGGAAATATGAACACCTTCTCATTGGATGAACAGCATGGAAGGTTTTGGGGTAGTGGATTGGTTCTGAGTGCAAGACTCAGAGTCACAAACATTCAGGAAAGTCCTAGTGATTTAGCCAAGTGATTCCCTTCTCTCCATCCTAATATCCCACTTGTGCAAATGGATTATACATAGCATCGATTTTTGTTGGGTTATCGGAAGGGTTGCATGAGATTATATAAAATACATAAGCATGAGCAGAGACAAACACTTCACTTAAAACTTGATACTTCAGGTGCTCAGTAATAAGTCTTATGGAGAGTCATTAATGAATCACGAAGGAAAAGTGCACCCCGCCCCTGGGGTGCATTGAGACAGTGATTGAGACTGGGTGAGATGGCGTGTGCCTATGATCCCAGCTCTTGGGGGGCTGAAAATAGGAGAATCACTACAAGTCTGATCTACATAGTGATCTACCCTGTTGATCTTGTACTAAATACACTAAAAAAAAGATAGGAAAATCTCTTTTCTGTATGCCTCAATTTCCACATCTGTACAACAGTAATGAAATGGGTCGTGGGACTGTCAACATTGTAGTGAGACAGTTTGGTTTGAGCAGTTGGTAAATCACAACTTTTCTTACAGGTCTATTCATAAAAATTATCTCCAGTATCGTCCACCTTTTCACAGTCTCAGCTGCTGCCAGCTTGCAGGTCTCCCTCCCTTAGTCCTAGTAGGTGAGGTGCCACTGATGCTTTGGGACAGACTTCTCTGCTGTGTGGGGCTGGCCTTGTCCGGTAGGATGCTTAGCAGCATCCCTGGCCTCTACCCCCTCTGGCAGCCAAATATATCTTCAAACAGTCAAATATCCTGTGGGGGCTCAAATTGCCCCTCATTGGTTAGGAGCCATTATATCAGCACAAGCCTGACACACAGAGAGGTGAAATTTTACAGAAAGAGGAAGAATCCTTTGGAGATGTCCAGAGCCACTTGTGCTGCAGATACAGGGAAAACAATTACTCAGTTACTCCGGTGCACTGGAGTATGGTCTTGGACAAGAGACTTCACCCTGCCAGATCAGCTTCCTCATCTATCTGTCAGGCTAACATTTTCTGTACCTCTAAAGATGTAAGGAGTAGTTAATAAAGTAATATAAGTGAATTGCTAAAGTGTACAGCCAATAGTGAATAATCCACGAACACATTTTATTGTGCTTTTTGCTATGGTTGTGCTTACTGAGGATAGACTAAATGTCCTCTCTGCTTCTGGAATTTCAGAGCTGTTTTCAATACTTATAGCAGAGTTTGAAACCTGGAGAGACACAGACTGGATGTGACCTTCACACATGTTGTGTTTGGCTCACAATGTGGTTAAATATGCTAGAATTCTTAGTGTACATTTAAACATTGGGAGCTTTTGCTTAAAATTCCACATTTGGGCTTTCCTGGAAGGATGGGTAATTGGTCAGTACGGGAGTGACAGACCCGCCTGGCAGTAAGCTGTCAGCTGGAGCTGGTGGCTGTCATCGCCTTTAGATAAAACGTATGGTCTCCTGTCCCCACCCCCTAAAGCTTCACCAAGCTTATTTCAACATCATTTAATGACGATTTCTTCCAGTGCCTGTCAGTGTTTGAGTTTGCAACCTCTGTGTCTGGAATTCTTTTACAAGACCCTTGAATTGATGATTCTCATTCAGGTTTTTTTTTTAATTCTTTCCTTAAAGCTGAGCCCCTTTCTCCTGGTAGGAGGGTGGATGGCTTCTGACTCCACACCTAACATCAATGTTCCATCAACATTCTCTTGACAAGGAGCCAGAAAGGACCATTAAACTGTTAATACATTTTGGGGTGCTGTGCAGCTCTGAGGCTCTGGGATCCCCACCCTATTATCTGCTCCCATTCTTCTGACTCATATCCTCTCCCAATCCAATCTCCCCCATCAAAACCAGAGCTGGCAGTTTCTCAACAACCATTTATCAGACGCAAGGAAATAACAGCTTTTAACCATGGCTCTTATGCTTGAAGTCTGTGATCAGATTCCGAACCATTTCCAAAAGTGCCCCTTGGGGCCCAGGGGAGACGTGGTTTCCATGATAACAGCTCCTTGCCGTCTCCTGTCTCCAGTCTCTCAGAAGGGAAGTGGATCTTTCCACCCATTGGCACTGGAGAAAATTTAACTACAAAAGCTGGACAGGAATGACACACACGGACAGGCCCACCACCTTGCTGGGGTTCTATAATCAAATATAGCATTGGCAGCAGCAGTGACAGTGAAGAGCTTAGCGGCTCTATTTGCTGCAGACACCTCTTTCAGGTTTAGGGGGGGTTATGTAGGACACAGAGAGAGAACAGGACTAGGAGTGAGAGACAGGGGACGTTTTTTGATAGGATTACAGCCTCTTCCTCAGACCTTCTGGGTGAAGTCCTCAATATGTTCCTGGGAATGACAGAGAGAGAGAGAGAGAGAGAGAGAGAGAGAGAGAGAGAGAGAGAGAGAGAGAGAGAGAGAGAGAGAGAGAGAGAGAGAGAGAGAGAGAGAGAGAGAGAGAGAGAGAGAGAGAGAGAGAGAGAAACAGAGACAGAGACAGAGACAGAGACAGAGACAGAGACAGAGAACTAAGCAAAGAGAAAGCAGAAAATTAAACTAGGAAAAGCTAGAGAGGTAGGACAGGTGCTTCCTGGGCACAAAAAGGATACTATTTGCAAATTGCTTAGAGATCTCTAGTAGTGAAAAACTCCTCCATGGTAGTGATAATATTTATTGGTTATCAGATTGGGTCTACTTGGGAGGGTGCAAGGCTAACCATTGTGAACATCTACTGAAATTTGTATTGATTTATAGCCATGGTGAGACTTTGTTCTTAGAGCCCGTCTTACTTAGAGATTATTATTGCTGTCTTAGAAGTAAACAGAAGCTCAAACTGGTTAAATAGCTTGCCCCAGGACACACAGCACAATATTGGTAGGATTTGAACCCACACAGAGGTCTGTCTGGCTCCAAACACAAAGAAAAGAAAAGAGATGAAAATGCCAAATAACTGATTTTATCAGGGATTGCTGTATGAATGTGGTGAAATATCACACTGTACTCCATTACCTTATCAAAGTATATATTAATAAAAATAACACAATCTATGATTACATCTACCACACCACACTGTACTGTATTTAAGCCTACAGACAGAGAAATGGTAAGCTAATAGGTAGGAATCTAGAAGCGCATGAGCTTATAAAAGCAATATGTATGTCTACTTTATGTATTATTTTATTCTGACAGCTCGGGGTAGCATCAGAATTATAGCTGGTGTTCAATAAATCTTGTTGGGTGAATGAAAGGTAATGACTAATTTAAATGAATATATCTCTATAGGTGGGCTTCCAGGCAAAGTACAGATATATTTGTAGTATGATTGCCTCTTTAATTTTCTTTGACTCTAAATTTTGCACACCTGTTTCTCTGATGGTATCTTTAACAAATTGCTGCAAACATATGCTACAGTAGTGTAAGTAGCAGAAATTTATTTTCTCACAGTTCTGAAGGTCAGAAGTCCAACATCAAGGTAAACACAGCACTGGTTTCTTCTGAGGTCTTTCCTTTTTGGCTTATGGATGGCACCACCTCATGGTGTGTTCGCTTGATCATCTCTCTACACATCCATTCTCTTTATCCTTTTTTTTTTTTAAATGTGTTTAATGCAGGGTCTCCTGGGTCTCACTACACAGATCAGACTCATAGTGATCCTCCTACTTTCAGCCTCCCAAGCACTGGGATTACAGAAGTACACCGCCACACCCAGTCTCAGTCTCCATCTCAGTGTACCCTCAGGGCAGGGCTGGCACTGCACACCAGGTCTTTCTGTATTCTAATCATTCCCTCTTGTAAGTACAGCAATCAGATTAGGACCCACTCTGCAGACTCTATTTTAAAACTACCTGTCAGGCCAGTGGAATAACTTAGCAGACTAAGCACCTATTTAGGCAAGCCCAGGGCCTGGGTTTGATCTCCAGTACCACATGCTGCACCAGCCCTGCCCCAGGGTACACTGAGCTGGCCACTGAGTCTAGTGTGGTGGTGCATGCCTGTAATCTCAGCACTGGAGGCTGAAAAAAGGAGGATCACTAGAGTCCAAGCTGTGTAGTGAGACCCTGTACAAAATAGATAGATAGATAGATAGATAGATAGATAGACAGACAGACAGACAGACAGACAGACAGACAGACAGACAGACAGACAGACAGACAGACAGACAGAGACAGACAGACAGGTAGGTACCTTCTTAAAGGCCCTACCCCTAATACAGACATATTCTAAGCAGTAGAAGTTAGGGCTTCAGCACATGAATTTGTGAAGGTATCTTACTTTGAATTTTTCAGATGTAGCTGAATACTAAAGTGTGAGCAATTTATAAACAAAATATTTTTTCGCTTATGGTTTTGGAGGCCATAGTGCTGTCACTTGCTTAGCATCTGGTGAGAGCCTTCCTGTTGGGAAGGGTGACACAGTGAAGGGTATCTCATGACAAAACACAACAAGTGTGCTGATTTGTGCCCTTTTTCTCCTCTTATCTGTCTTATATACTGTTCATTTCTCAGAGCCTAAGACAAAGCTGGCACATAGTAAGTATTCAGTAAATATTTGCAGGATGAATGCATGAAGCGTCCTCCTATGGCTCTATGTTCATTCTTCAAAACCTACCAGAAAACTCTGTTCCTTGAGAAGATTTCCCCGACCACTCACAGTTTTAGTAATGCTATGCTCCTCTAGAGATAAAAGGTATGCTGGGTTATACTTAGCAGTTAACTGTGCATCCCCCAGCACTAATATGTCTCGAATAAGTTAGTCATATAAGCAGAAAACTGTACAGTTATAAAATGCAGATCCCCTAGCCTTACCCCTGAATGGACTAAATCCAAGTACCTGGATGCAGAAGCCTACACACCCTTCCCCTATCATATTCCGGACCACATGGTCTTTCCGGCAGCTTTAACAACATGTACAAAGTTAAATACTGGGAACCTGAGGTCACAACTGCTTGAGAATTTAGTCCATTCCTCCACATTACTTTGGCTCTAGCTAATAGCCTCTTGGTAAAATTCCCCCCATTTTTCTTGCAAGGGATTGATTTGCTGTGATTACAAAGTTAGAATGATGTCACATGGAGACTTTCCTTGGTTCTGATGCTAGAGTTAGGGGACATATTTGAGCTTTGACATATTTTATAAAGCCAAGATCTTATGATCCTTCTATTACAAGGTTGCAAGTGCTGCCAAGAAGTGTGAAGAAGAACTGCTTTTCAGGGTAAAGGTTATAGGTCAAAGTGCATAGGTCAAGGGCCAGCTGATTTATGTCTTGGCTTGTTCTTCCATCCCTATGTAGTTCCTTCCCCACTTATTGGCTTACAATGTGGGTAGCTGTGTTATCCTTTTTTTCCCCCACTCAGGATGCCATTAGTGCAGATATAGTAAGGCACGAGGATCTGGGGATCGAACCACAGAATTCTGAGCCTGGCTGCTTTGCTTAACTAGCAGTCACTTAAACAACTGAGCTAATGGGCAGGCCCCCAAAATTTTGAGAGGAAGTCGTTTTTTGTTTTGGCTACAAGCTTCCTTAAGGGCAGGTCTGGTGCAGTTTCTGGAGTTGGGAATCAAACCGTAGTCCTGTGCACCTGCCTGCATTTACCCAAGCAGCACTTTAAACAGCTGAGCTGTCTGGCAAAGCCAAAGAAGTGGGGGGTTTTGTTTGGTTTTTGGTGGAATTGGGGATTAAATTCAAGTCTGTGCACTTGCCAGGCAAGCGTTTACTCAACTGAGCTATTTCCCCAGCCTCTATCTTCTTGTCTCCTCTTTCTCTTCCTTCTCCTCCAAACAGATACTAGGTGTTTGAAGCTTACCATGAGCCTGGCTCTGTATCAAGAGTTTTACAAATATTGTTCCATTGAATATTTTGAACACAGCCTCTGGAAGACAAAGGATAATTTTGCCACTATTTATGAGGCTCTGAAGCTCTGCGACGTCAAGTCACTTGCTCAAGTCTGTGCAACTTGTTGCCAGGCAGAAGTAGGATTTGAACTCAGATGGTCTAATTGCAAACAAAGCCCATATTTATAGCCATGATCCAAGGACAAACAAATGCCAATGCCCACAGGAGACCTCTGGACCCTAGGGAATTGTAGGGATGGTGGTAAGTGGAAGAATTCCTGCTCTCTACAGGAGGATCATGCTATCCCTGTCCATCTGAATGCTGCCAGTTAGGGTTCTTCTGATTTGTTTTTCAGAGAGTTGAAAATCCAAACCTTTACCTGAAATCTCTTGATTTTTAATGTCAGTGAAGTGATTTTCACATTTTATGTCAAATAAGCTACAAATTAAATTTATTTTGTGGATGTGCCAATTAGGTTTGTTTTGATTGTTAATTTGTCTGAATGAAGAGACTCCTGGAAAGATGATTGGATTGGGAAGGCACTATCCTTATTAGTGAAGAATTCATGAGTGAGTTCATAGCTGAATAGGATCCTATGAGTTGGAAATAGTGGGTCACAGGAGAGTGACCTGAGAGCTAATGTGGCCCTTGTTCCCTTCCTCTCTCCTTTCTCCCCTGCTCTCTGCTTTTCTTGGTGCCTTGAGTTGAGCAGTTTTCCTCTTCTATGTCCTTCCACCATGATATCTCTGCCTTGGAGCTGAGACCTGTGACTGTGAACTGAAACTTTCCCTAGCCAAAACAAATCTCTTTTCTTCCAAAGCCTGGTGGCCAATGTGTTGTTTCCCCAATGGGAAACTGACTAATATAGTGAGCCACCTTCTAAGGGAAGTGCCCACAGTGACCTAAGGGTTTTCTGTGAATCCCTCCATCTTAAAATTTCCATCAGCTTCCACACTGATGTGTTAGGGATCAAGCACCTAACATATGACACTTTAGAGGACAAATCATCTCTACATCATAGCATCCCATGACTCACAAAGAAGTATGGTTACTAAAGATGAGGAAGACCCAAGATCACTCCACAATAACACCTTATAGAGCTACACTGTCCAGTTTCACAATCATCAGCACATGTAGTATTTATTTTTAAACTAAACTAAAATCAAATTAAAAACTTCAGCTCCCTAGAGCTCTTTCATGTGGCTTATGGCCACTGTATCAAACAGAACAATTGCAGTGCATTTTCATCGATACAGAATATTCTGCCAGACAACTCTGCTGAGAATCAAACTCAGGATACCCCCCTTTTGCATACCTCCTGCCAAAACAACTTTTCTCTGTATTGCTCTTCTAGGAAAACCGCTGCTAATGGTAAGATAGTTCATCTGAAGAGAACTGTTAATGGGAGAAAGCTAGTTGATCTGCTTATTTTCTTCTCAGTGCATCATTACTGCCCCTCTGGAGACTTTTACCTATCTTCTGGCTAGTTCAAAGAAATCATTCTTGGAAAATATTTCAGAACAGACAGAGGAGCAGCAAGCCCTTGGAAGCACGTTTTGAGGGCTCACAATGCCAACTGTGTATACCTGGGGGTCCCATCCTGAATCAGACAACTATTGCTTCTACAAGCCCATTATTGGAGCAAGTGAATCCAAGTTCATCCCAGCTCAGCGATGGTAAAGAAAATTAGGTGGAGGTTGTGTGTTGTATGAACGGGGAAAGAGTTCCTGGTGGGAGTGTACAACTGCTAATAAAAGAAGACAAGCTTGAAATTAATGGTGATTCAAAGTTGCCAGAGCTACCAAGTATTTTGAAAGTATTCAATAAGGAATACAAAGTGTAGAAGTTGGAACATTTACCAGACATACAGAAACTTCAAGAATAGTTATCAGCCAAGAGGTAATTAGAAAAGGCTTGGATGAGTTGGAGCTTCTGCAGGGCTGGCAATGGGTAAGGTATGGGTATAAAGCGAATCTGCCAAATTGGTCTATGATTCAGGACCTGGGTGGGTGGGAGCCAGAGAATCAGGGGAGAAGACAGCCAAATGGAAAGCTATCTTTGCAGAAAGTTTGCCTACGATAGCCATCTGGAATGATGACAAGAAAACTTAATGAAGAATTGGAATGAACAACATAAGAAGAGAAAAGTGAACCCTTTCAGGGTGGTGCAACACTAATTACAAAAGACATGAAGAGTCAGATAGAGATCAAAGTGTCAGCTTTATTACTGATAAAAACCTGTTTTGGAGGACACAGCTTGCTAATACTCTTCTGAATTGAATATAACACCCTTCACCCCCTCATTCCTCCTTCAGCCAAACCAATAGTACAAAGCTGTCTGGGTTAAGCCCAGAATTTGTATTTCTCGGAAGGCAAGTTGACTCCAAGGGCAGGTGGGAGACTGAACTTAGTATATTGTTTCTTTTCCCGGATGCATCAATCAGGTGGGGTAAGATGCTAGGGGTGTAACTCTATTGAAAGTCCCTCTACAGAGAAACATGAAGAATGGGGAATAATTGTTCCTTCTTCCATTCCACAACACCTTCCAACAATGTCAGATTGTGTTAGTAAAATAGTATATTGGTTCTAAGAGTATGAAGGAAATAGGATTGTAGTTAAAGCATGTGGATCTACAAGAATTTAGACCCTTATCCCATTAGTGAGAAGGCGAAGCCCCTTCAGCCTAGTCTATGACTGGTGTGACACAGATACCAGCTGATTAAAAGGGCAATTTAGAGCCAGATAGATAAATACCCAAACATTATTTCAAACTGTCATTTATTCTGTGACTTTGAGCAAGTCACTTCTACTTCCTTGGCTTATACATGGGGATTTTAAGAGGATAATTTTGTAACAGCCAAGAAATTCCCATTTCTTAAAATTGCCACAAGAATTTAGTGAAATACTGAGTGTAAATCTTACCAATATGAACAATGAATGAGTGACTATTCACTCTTTTGATTTTGGAAGAGGCAGAATGGAGAACACTAAACTCATTCTTCTCATGGTTATGACAAACCTTTCATGCTGCTGTCTTTGTCTACGGTGTTCCTCTGTCTAGACTACTTTTCTCCTTCTTACCCATTTTCCTCAATTTGGGGACCATTTGTCCTCTAAAATTTAGCTTAACTTTTTAGTCTTCTTAGAGTCTTTCAAGCAAATTGAACTGCTATTTGTACGCATGGATAGTGAATCTCCTTGTCTCTGGTGGAGTTCTTAAAATACAATGCAATGACTTAGTCGCATGCCTCTCTAACCAATGCCCAACTAGGCTGTAGTTTTCCAAAATGGAGAACAATGATTAATTTGTCATGTTCCAGGCTCAACAAACATTTGAGTAAATTAAGACTTAATGTAATAGTTTCTGTTGTCTGTTACAAAATTATCCTCTTAAAATAACAAATTTATTATCTCACAGCTATGTGAGTCAGAAGCCTAGACGCAGTTTTGCTGTGACCCTTGGCTCTGATTATCTCCCAAGATGCAGCTGGGCAGCATCTACTCCTAAGATAACTCATGAGGTTGTTGGCTGCACACAGTTCCTTGAGGGTTGTTGGACTAAGACCTCCATTCTTCACAAGCTGTTGGCCAGAGGCCTTCATGGATTCTTTGCCATATGGATCTCTCACAGTGTGGAATCTGCCTTCCACAGAGTCAATAAGAGGAAGGGCAAGAAAGAATGCCAGCAGGAACAAGAGGGAGCCAGCGTCTTTTGAATCCTGATTATGAAGTGATGTCATCACCTCTGCCGGTTGGTTCATTAGAAGCCAAATACTAGGTACACTCTGCCCCAAGAAGAGAGGGTTACACAAGCTTTCCAATATTGGGAGGCATGGATCTGAGCAAGATATCTCTGTAGCTTCTCGTGACACTTAGAAAAGCAGAGAGAGAAAAAATCAGAGTAGGAAAAATGCAGGACATGAACTGCCAAAGGAGGAGGATGAGGAGGGAAGTGACTCATAAGAAACAAGAAAATGAAGAGAACAATGTGGTGAGAAAGATGTCAAACAGGAAACACTGAGTAGGCATTTCCTGTGTTCAAAGAAGGCTGATGTAAGAGATCCAGATGCTGTGGCATGGTGCCTGCCCATCAATATGTGTCAAGATAGAGAGATGAACCACCCCAATGGGAGTTGATTACACAGCCACTCAGGGCCATCTGTGGGAGGAGAGCCCATATGGCATCAGACTACAGGGGCTATGAGATTGGGTCTGGGACAATGAGAAAGATGGAAATTGAGCTTGCAAATGAGTGAATTTAGGATAGGAAAACAGCATACCAAGAAGTGAGGCGCAGTATGGGAAAGGCTCAGAAGAGGCAGGCTCCTTGAAGGAATGCCACTCCAAAGTGCCTATCATGGAAGATTCCAGAAGGTCATTATTGGAAGACAAGACAGTGGGAAAAGATAGAGACAGGTTTTTGAAGAATTCTGAAAACCCAGAAAGCAATTTTGACTTCTAGTTGGTAGACATTTGAAGGTGGCTGATTTGAAACAGTATGAAGTAGGGATAAACAAAGAAATTTGGAATAAATAATCAAGTAAGACTTTCCAATCTCCAGCTTTACCACATACCAATGGTTGGAAGCTCTTTGGAGTTACATAAATTCTCTGAGCCTTAGTTTTTACATTTGCAGTGTGCTAACAACTCCTCCATGGATTACTTGGGAGAATTAACAAAATAATGCATGTGAAGTGTTTGACTTATCTTATGAGGGCCTCTCCACAATAATACTATTATCATTATTGTTATCATTATTATTATATTTCTGAATTTAAGAGGGGAGGAAAATTACTCTGAGAGATGGAAAATTTTAAAATGTCAGTCTTTGCTTGGATAGCAAAACATTCTCCAGGCCCTTTCTCTTATTTCTTGCTGGGTGTAAACCATGACAGATGAGCAATGGGGACTTAAAAGTGACAGATATGTACGTCTAGAGACTGGGACAAAAGAAGAGGGACAGAAAGAGGTGGGGCTAAGAACCCACTATACACAGAACCATGGTCAATGGACCAGCAAGGCTTAAGGAGCTATGTTTACAGGAATATATTTCTAGGGCCAAGGTCAGGACAAGTTCCCAGAATTTGCTTGGGACCCTGGAACAGCAGTTCTCATTTAAAGGAAGGGTTGGATTTAGGGTCCAAAGACAGAGGGTGACAGGAGGTCTGTGACTAGGCATTCTCCTTGGATGGTATTGATACTCTCTGAAGAAGGTTGCTGACCTGTACCTCAGAGGAGGGACTACCAGGAGGGTCTCAGGCTCAAGCACATTATAGTCCTGAACTCTGAAATGGTGCAATTATGTCCTTGGTAAATGGGAAATAGAGCAAGTTTATTTGCCTTTTTACTCCCCTTTTTCTTCCCCATCTTATTTAACCATTTTTCCTTTGACAAAATATATTTTCCCGGTCACCTCTGCTGGTATACTTCTTTCTTCTGCACTTCTTCCTAACTAAACTTACCAATCCTAGATTATATTCCCCCTGACTATGCTTTTTACCCTATTGTCTCATAAAGCAGTGGCTCTTATGCCTTTAAATTTCTAGTACCAGTTCATTTTCCCTGTTAAAATTTCCATATTGAGATAGACATAAATATAGAAATGTGGCTACATCACAATATAGAGGTTGCCAAGTATTTTTCTCAAATAAACACCTTAGGAAATTTTTCCACTAATGGTCTTTCTTTTTCTCCAAAGAAGAAAGAATAATTTCAAATTAAAGCCAGCCCTTTGAATGGCCTAACTTTAGCTATGTAAGAAACTCCCATACAATAAACTTTTTGGGTTTTTGTCACAGTACAGCCACTTAAAATTACAATCATAAATTAATCTATGCTTAGTTGTTAATAGATTGATAACATATTCATTAGAAAATATCAAGATCTAATTATTTGAGAGACCCTATACCTAATGTTATATCTGTACAAATGAAGGATATTTGGTATCTGATTTCAAAAACTTCATCATCTTGGTAAAGCATTTGTAAACACTGATATGAATACAATAGAGTGATGTAGGCTTCTGAGGCAGTTCAAACAAAGTTGTATAAATAGTCAGGAAAGACTGAAGGAGAAAGCCTCATAGGTCAGAGAGAACTCGAAGGAAGGGATTTCCTGCAGAATGAACTGCCTGCAGAGGACGTGTTGTAAAGCGCTGCTGCTTACCTAGGATCTGTAGCACGCGAGATACTTGAATCACTATTTTGTCACTAGTACAGCGTGATAAGTTGGATATTAAGATTCCTATTTTACCATAAAAAGTGGGGTAAGCTCTCTAATTAGAGATCAGATAATAAGAGGTAGGTAGAAGACAAGAACCCAGCTCCAGCAGATAGCAAAACCCATAGATCCTGTTACCTGAATCATCTCAGAAAGCTTCCAATGGCTCCTAGCCCTCACCCATATTCTCTACATTGCTCAAAACTAAACGATGTAGGAAAAGCAGTCTGGGTTTAGACCAGGATAAAATACAAGATGCTCACTTAAATTTGAATGTCTAATAAGCCTTAAGTTACTTCTTAAATGTAAACATGTTCCACATCATATTTGCCCCATATGAAAAAAAAGTTGTTGTTTATCCGAAATTCAAATTTACCTGGGTACCCTAATTTTTATTTGCTATATCTGTCCACCTTTTTGATAAGATAACATGCTTTCATTAACATTCAGAATTTTCAGAATTGGAGAGTGCTTTGAGCAAAAGATTTTTGCATCTCATGAGAGTCCATGTTCCCAAAACTGCCAGGCTGAAATTGGATTTGAGCGAAGCAGGATGGACTTAGGCTACCCACTTCCGGGTCTCCCCAACTTTTTCTCAGTCTGTTTATTTTGGTCAAGTCTTCTATTTCTTTTATGGTAAATGCCATGGAATAGACTGCTTTCAAATGTCACCAGGACCATGAAACAAAGAGGTGTCAGGGAGCCTGTGAGTGCTACGGGGCACCCAAAGGAGGGTTTTGTAGATCCCGGTGGGGGTGGGGCTTTTCAGGGCCTCTTTCTCCTTTTGTCTCCTGTGGTAGGCAACCAAACTCCGGCTTTGCCTCCCTTTGTAGGCCCGGCACACCTAACCCATTGGAAGCTGGGAGGAAGGAGACTCTCAGAGCACTTCACAGAGATGAGAGCTTCCCTTTCTTCTGGTCTTTCTGCTATTTGACAAACAAGAGGATTGTTTAATCACAGAAAGCAGGCTGAAGTGGAGTTTTTATCTTGCGCCATTCACTAAAGGGATCATATTTGGGTTCCCTTTGATGGAGTGAAAAAGAGTGGCTTCTCTTCTTCTTTTCTGTTCCAGCAGCTTTCACAAAAAGCGACAGTTGGAGGGAAAATGCTTACACTACAGAAAAGACATAGCGAGTTCCCTGTTGGGTAAAGAAGCCTAATCAAATGTTTTGGGCTAATGAAACCAAATGTCATTCTACACAATTTCTTCCTCATTTATTGTATTATTTTTCTACGAATTTTCCGACCCAGAACTTTGTATTCTTTTGGCCCTCTGTCTTGTTGGTCTGCCTAGAATTTGAAGTCTGACAAATATGCTAATTTACAGGTGGCTTAGAAATGTGAATTAATTCTATGAGGAGAAAAGGAATAGGAGGCAGAATTTTTGTGTATGTTCTTGCTTATGATCCTCTCAACAATCCTATTAGATGAATACTGTTCTTCAGCTTCAAAGTTAAGGAAGCAGAGACTCAGAAGTTCAGGCTACATGAGGTCAGATAAAATTGGAGGGACTCGTGGCCTTTGGGAGGAGCTAAAGCAAGGAGGCAGATTGACACCCACAGAAAGCTCCACCCACCCTCGCTGAAGTCTTTGCCCTCAGCATTACTCATTCTTACTCCATAGTAAATCTGCTATTATAATGCGGATATTTTTCTTCTCTTCCCATTGGATGGTGTAGAGCCAATGAAAATCATTCTGCCTTCCTCACAGCTCAGGATGAAAAGATAAATAAGCCAACGTGTTCATTAGAAGTTAGACACCAGATTCTTTTTTGTTCTTCTTCTTTATTGAAGAACAAATAGCAATGAGACAGTTTCAAGACAAATTAACAGGACAGATTTGATAATTAATACATTGCAGACTATTTTCATGTTTTGGTATTGTACAAGGTGCATACATGATACTGTACTTACAGACATTATTCTAGCAGTCATCTTTAATCAGAAACTTAAGAGAGTGTAGCTGTATACTTATATTATTTTTTATGGCTGAATTGTATCCCAGATTCAATAATTAATACTATGTACCTTGTTATCTTCCTAGTGGTTGTCCATACACAGTACTAGAATCTGACATAATAACTTGTGCAGCCACTATTAGTGCAAATCTTGCTTCCCAGAGAATTATGCAGAAGCACTGCGTATTTATCCTAATTGTACTGTCTATGCAAACACATCTTGGTTCTTCCTTTGTATCCCCCTTTTTCTTGTCTAGACCTGTCAAAGATGGGCAAGACACCAGATTCTTAAAACAGAAAAACAGAAGCTCTGGTCAGTTATCGGGTTTAGTGGACACTGAAAAGCTGTCAGGATTCTAGTCCATAGAATGAACTTGCCCACTAAGAGAAGCGAGGCATCCTCAGGATGCCACAGGGACAGCTATGGAATCCCGTTTGTTCAATCCCTTCCTCAAAATATTTTCTCCTGTGCTGTGGACAATGGCCTGCTAGCCTGCAAATGTCACAACTTTGAGTTTAAAATGAAGAGTTGGATGGGGGTTAGAGTAAAAGGAGGGCTGAGAGGATCATAGCTCAGATGGCAATGATCAGCTATGTGAATTCACTCGATTCATTCAAACATTCATATAATTTCTCAGTTATAATATCTGTTGAGTCCTCATTGTGTGCCCCGAACTATTCAGGGTGTTGAGACTACAGCTATGAACAAAGGAGTGATAAATGTTCAGAAGGACAGGTGTTTTCTCCAGTAGATGGAAGGGGAGCTCATAACCTTGGGTTATGAATTACATCATTCATTATGTAATTACAGTGTGTGGCAATTGTTTCAAAGGAACATGGCTATGTGTAATGGGAGCGGGCGAATATCACTGGGTAAGTCATACTTGTCTTCCTCAAGGGAGGTAAGTTTGTTAGAGTCCTGGAGGGTGATTAAGAATTAGTTAGTTAATATGTGGGTAGTAGCAGGCATACGTGAGAATGTTCCAGGTTCAGACAACTGATATGCAGAGATTCAAGGGGAAGGAAGCAACAGTGGGACCACACTCCCTCCCACCCACTGTTTGTGGCATCCTCTTCCTGTCACTCAGTGGGCCCTGACCAATGGGCAATTTAGATCTTATCAATAGTTCCAATGGATTCCAGATGGGGCCATCTGGAATCCCTTGGATACTACGATGGAAACACAATCATTTCATCCTAGAATAATGGACAAAGACATATAGTACAATCTCTTCAGAGAGCTTCAAGAAGTCCTTGATTCCAAGGACCTCAGGCTTCTAAAACAAGTACAAATATAATGAGGAGGACATTTTAGCCCTTTGTACACCACCAGTGGCTCTGAGTGGCTGCATCCCCAACTCCATTGTCCATGAGCTGCAATACTTTGGAAAGAAGTCTGTTCTCCCCTCCCTTTTGCTTTGCCCTCTGCTCTCCTCTCTGCACCTGGAAACTCTCTTTTCCCATCTCCTCACTTGGATAACTCTTCTTTATCTTTTAAGACTCAGCTCAGCTATTGTACTTTTTAAAGAATTTTCACATAACTTCTTAGGACTGAACCAAGCACCCACTTCAAAACTTTTATCCACTAGTGGACCAACTGCTTTGAATTTGGGCTTAATGGTTTGTCCTCTCCTACTGGACTGTGAGCTCCTTGAGGAAAGAGCTGTGATCATAATTAGATCAATGTTTCAGGGCTACAGCACTGTTTTTGAGTTGATACTGTGTAAATATTCTGAATAAATCAATGAGCTGTCCTAACCTTGTCCTGTCACTTCCCAGCCCTGTGGTCATGTGGTCTGAACTCCTCTGCATGGAGTGGGAGTTCACCTGACTTACAAAAAGGGGACTCTAACTCATTATTATCAGTATGGTACCCTTACAGTTCCAAATCCCATCTGTCTGATATCAGAACTGACTGCAGATAGTCACTTCAGATAAACCCCATGCTAAAGCAACAGGTTCTTTACCTCTTCTTGGAGACTATAGATCTACTCTGCTGTTGGGTCAGTACCTCAGCATGCACTGAATGTTGTTATTACTTCTCAGCTGGCGTTTATCATGCACTTAATTTGGGTTAGGCACTTTAAAGACTTGTTCCCCAAAGTTTTCTTTAAGGACCACTGTAAACAGTATGCCTGAGAACTGATTAGAAATGCAAAATCTTGGGCCCCATGGCTGACCTACCAAATCAGAACCTGCATTGTAATAAGACCTCCAATGATCCCCCAAAAGCCCAAGAATTCACTGCTTCCCCATTTTGGTGTGACACTGGATTCTACTAGGGATTCAACTAAAGGAATCTGAGTATCATGACAGAACAATTAAATCAGAATCTTTG
This sequence comes from Ctenomys sociabilis, assembly GCA_004027165.1. Taxonomy (NCBI): domain Eukaryota; kingdom Metazoa; phylum Chordata; class Mammalia; order Rodentia; family Ctenomyidae; genus Ctenomys; species Ctenomys sociabilis. The sequence continues at coordinate 43,190 of PVKA01008424.1, forward strand.
AGTCAATAATTTCAGATGCGTCTAAGCGATTGAATCTCATAGGCAGCCACGTCCAAAACTACCGAGATCAGGTGATCCATTAATATGACCCCCATGCTCAAATCAGCTCTCCATGAGGTAGGCCCTAGGAGTGTCTCATGTGATAGATGTGTAGACTGAGGCCCGCAGAGCACTTGTTTCTTATCAGAAGTCACAAAAGTGGAAGAGTCAGATACTTACTGTCAGGTCTGCAAGTTCCATCCCCAATCCTCTGTATTTTTCTTTAAAATGTGTATTTTATGACTAACTGAGACACAGTAACTGTGCCTATTTGTGGGATACAATGCAGTGACATTTCAATACGTGTGTACTATGGTAAGGATTGGATCAGGATAATGGGTACAACTATCATCACTTTTCTTTGTTCAAACCCACACCATTCAAATAAAACACTTTTTTTTGGCAGGGGTGGCCAGCTAGCTCAGTGAACTAAAGTGCTTAGGCAGAGCACAGCAGCCAGGGTTCCATCCCCAGGTGTGCTGTGCCAGATCTGCCTCCTGGGTGTGCTAAGTCAGCGATTGAGATTGGGCATGTGGCACGTGCGCCTGTAATCCCAGCCCTTGGGAAACTGAAAATTAGAGAATGAGTCTGATCTATGTAAAGAGACCCTATAGACCCTGTCCTAAATACATGCAGGGGAGATGGCTCAGTGGAATAAGCATTTTCCTGGCAAGCACAAGGGCCTGAGTTTTCCCCAGTTCCATCAATAAATAAATAAATAAATAAATAAATAAATAAATAAATAAATAAATAAAATACTTCTAAACTGTACCCTTAAGATGGTATATTCTACATTATGTATATTTTATCATAATAAAAAGTTTTTAAAAAGGATCATATGAAAAATTTTTAACTTAGTGTATATTTAATTCTGACTCTCTGGACTGCCTTAGAAGTCACTGTTTGTGCTATTTAATTTAAATATACTCAATTCTGTCCCCCAGCATCTCTTCTGGGCTGTCTTTAGTATATCTGAGGTAGTGTTCCAAAGGGTTCATTCCTAGTTTGATGTCTTTTCTACTCATCTATGGAAAAAGAAGAATAAAAATTTTGAACAATACTATGAGCTTTTCACCAAATGAGATTTAGTTAATTTAGGAGCGAATTTTATTCTGAGACAATGTGTTTCTCTTTTCTGTCCTTTGGGTTTTAAGTGTACTTTCTTTTATAAAATGATCATGATAATTCATGATGGCTGGTTCTATAAAAAGCTCTCTGCACTTGACAGAAAAATTGACAGCCTCTATTCAATTCATTTACATTTTTATTATACATATATACTTATTTCATTCATTCACATTTTTATTTATTTTAATTGATACATATTGCCTGTATCTATTTATAGGATCTAGTATATTTTATTCATATATACAATGTGTAATGATTAAATCAAGGTGATTAGCATATGCATCACTTCCAAATTTTATCAGCTCTGTGTTGAGAACATTAAAAATCCTCTCTTCTAGTTACTTTTGAAATATACAGTAAATTATTGTTAACCATAGTCACCGTGTTGTGCTATAAAACACTAGGAATTGTTCCTCCTATCTATATCTCAGTTACTCTTCTCTTGTTGTTGGGAAAAATACCCGACACTCAAAATGAAGGAAGGAAAGGTTTATTTAAGATTTTTTTTTTTTTTTTGATGGGGTTTCACTATGCAGCCCACATTCACAGTGATCCTCCTGCTTCCTGCCTCCCTAGGGCTGGGATTACAGGTGCGTGCCACCATGCCCGGACTCCATCGCTGGCTCAGCACACCCAAAGGCGAGGCCGGCGCGGCATGCAGAACCAGGAATCGAACTCTGGCTGCTGCACTTACCTAAGCAAGCGCTTAGTCTGCTGAGCTATATGGCCGGCCCTAGGAAACGTTTATTTAGCTCACAGTAACTGGAGGTTTCGGTCCATACTCAGCTGGCTCCAAGGCAGGGTGGCACATGGCAGAGAGCAACCATTCGTGGCAGTAGCAAAGAGCAGAGAGCCATGGGAGTGGCAGCAGATCAGGCAGCTAGCCAGCCTCTCTCCCCTCCCTACACTGTAATGCAAACTACCTGCCCGGGGTGGGTGCAGAAGCCACACCCACCATAATCAATCACAAGCCGCAGAAGCTAACCCATGACTACATGAGGCTTTGAGGGGACAACTGGACACAAACCGTAACAAACTATAATTTTGTAGTCACTAACCAACCTCTGTCTTTTCTCCTCTTGCCCTACCTTTCCCAGCCTCTGCTAGCCACAATTATCCTGTTACCTCCTTGAGATTTTCTTTTTTAAACTTTCACATATGGACTTGAACATGAAGGCTCTGTAAAATTATGTCTGTCTGTGGGATCTCAACACTTAGGAACTCTGGACAGGAGGGTTGGCACTCTCTTGTGGGTTGGCTAAGAAGGAACAGCTCAGTTGCATTGTGTCTATGATCTCCATGTACATGCACTGCCCCCATCCCTTCCTTCCTTCTCCATATCCCACCCCTCTTTCTCTGCCTTTCCCTGGTACACTTTATCCACTTGGGCTTTCTATGGTATGAGTGTGTTCTCAACAGTTTACACAAATGTGGTAGAGCAGAGAGATGCCTGAGTCATGGAGACTAAGCCCATGTAAATTGATTAATTAATTAGCTTTCCCTTTTTGTTTATTGTGGCCAGCTCAGCCCATCCTAGGGGTGGGGCCATCCTGGCACATGGTGTCAGGGATCCAACCATGGTCCCTGTGTTTGCTTAAGCTTATCTAAGCAGGTGCTTTAGTCTGCTGAGCTATCACACAGGCCCTGTGCCTTCTCTTTCTCTCTTCCTCATACATCTGTTTCCTCCTTCTGTGTCCTCCTACCATGTCATAGAGCAGCATGAAGCCCTCAACAGATGTGCCCACCTGAAAGTGGACATCTCAGCTTTTAGATCCATGAACCAAATAAGCTCTGGTCCTTTATCAATTACACAATCTCCCATTGCAATAGTCTACGATTTATAAAGGGGGAGCATGATTAAAATTACTCTTCATACATTCAGCCCTGTTGTCTACAGTGACAGGACCAGACCTGATTTGTAATGTTCCACTTAACATTTTAACTCCAACTTCATTCAATCCATGCACAAGCCCACAGAACTGTCTTCCTAGACTAATTTCACCTCTCTTCCTTGTTGGTAAATTTCTGAGAGCAGGAATTTTGGCTACTATTTCTGAGTTTCCCACCTCCTCATCCCTGCGGATGCCCTCTCCACTCCTAGCTCACCCAGCACTGCTATCATCTGCTCAGCACTGTGCTCTTTGCGTTTCTCAGACAGATGCTTTAGGTGCCTATGACACCTCATGACACAAGGCAAGCAGGATGGTGAAGAGCAGCTGGCGATTCAGTTAGAGGGCACAGCTACTGTCACGATGGACAGTCAACATCGAAATGCTCCCACTCAGCTCTATAAACACCTGTTTCTTACTGCATTCTCTCTACCAACCTGGCCACTGGATCTATTCCCTAGAGCCTTCGTTGTTCCACACTGAGCATCTGTCAAATTAACCAGCTCCATGCCCTTAGGATCTTGACTATCACCCCTGCCTTAACAGTGGGCTTTAAACTCAAAATAACCAAGGCTCAAATCCCACATCTTCTACTTAACACAACCTGTGTGGCCTTGAATAAGGTCTCTCTGAGCCTCAGCTTTGTCATATAGGAAATACAAATCAAGATAACCACTTCCTCTAAAAAAAGAAAATGACCACTTCCTCTTTGGTTTGGTACAAGCAGGAAACAAACAGCATGTTACCTGTGGGGTGCTTAGTACAATGCAAGGAATGAAAATTATTCAGCAGTGGGATGTGGTGCCCCACACCTGTAATCCCAGAACTCTGGGAGGCTGAGGAAGAAAGATTACAAGTTTAAGACTATCCCATGCCATTTATAACATACAGAGAACCTGTCTCAAAATTTAAAAATGAAAACAGGGCTGGAAATGTAATTTGGTTCAAATGATCTGTGTTCATTTCCCTTTATCCCCCTGTTCCCATACAAAGTTAAGAATACATATCACAGGGTTTTTTTTTTTTAACTTCAATAAAAGGATACTAGCCAAGCATAGTGGAATATGCCTATATTCCCAGGAATCTGGAAGCTGGGAGCAATATGATCACAAGTTTGGCCCTAGCCTACACAATTTAGTGAGACCCTGTCTCAAAATACAAAATAAAAGTGGACTGGGGATATAGTTCAATGCAAATACCCTGGATCCAATCCACAACAACACATCCATGCACCTCTCTCTCTGTCTCTCTCTGTCTCTCTCTTTCTCTCTCTCTCTCTCTCTCTCTCCCCCCATCTCACACACTCACACACACAAGTATACACACATCACTCAATAAATGTTACTTTATACTTTCATTACAATAATTAACATAAATATTCTGAGGAAAGGAAAACATAAGGAACCTAAACAAAATCATTTTTAGAGGGTCCTGACAGATTCTTAATCCTAGAAATTGCAGTGGGACTGAGTAGGCAGGATGACATTCAGTCAGGATATGAAAAGTCTGTCACAAAAAGGAGAATATCTATCTAACCTGTAAGCTTTCCATTTCTCTGGTTTTAAATACACTGTGTCTATCAAACTAAACAATTGAGGAGGCTGGATTTTCTCTGTAGGCCACCACATCAGGACCTCTAAGAATCTACACACTGTTCTGAGTTAGGAATAAGGGGCTCAATTCAATAAAGACAACAATCTTGGCCCCTCAAGCCCTTAGAGCATTGTCAATCTTACCGAAAAGGCTTATTTCTCGAAATCTTGAATAACAGGCCTAGGAAATTCTCTGTGATGTTTAATGAAGAAGGATTTTATTAAAAATAGCATTTATCACATTTGCAGAAACAAAATTCTATGACATGTTTATTAGAATCCTTTCCCCTGCCAAAGAAAAGTCAAAAGGAAATTCACCCTAGACATTCTGGCTGTCTGACCTCAGACAATTCCTTCACTCCTTATGTAACCTGCTTCAAATGCACACTGAGAAATAAACAGGACTCTGTTCATAAAGTGTTTATATGAAGAGAAAAGATTAAATACTCCAGAAGTTATTCTGAGCCCTTGGGTTACCAGGAGCTTGCAGAGAATCCAGTCTGCCTGTAAGGCAAACTAAGTTTCCAGGAGGAAAATAATGCATTAAGAACTGTGGTCACATCACAACACGGACTATCGATTTGTTTGGTAATTATTTCTGCAGTATCAAGTCCAGGCACAAGGCGGAAGGGAGGGTGCTGCTGCAGAATCGTGTGCCCTAGAGTCTCTAGCTGCAGAGGATGCATGGGTTTTTTCCCCCAAAATCCGCTGTGTCCTTGGTCTATGAACAGCCTTGGTTTTCTTTTCTTGTCCATTTTTAAATCCAAGCCAAAGGTCAGTTGCCTTTGTCTTCTGCTTGAAAGCATTGCAGGAGAGAATTCTGCATTCCTTTCAGTGGGGAAAAAAAAAGTAACAGGCAAGACAAAGCAAGCCACATTCAGAGGCTGCAGCCTATCTGCAAAAGCAGAAGGCACTTGAGGCCAAATGTAATATAAACATACACCACGACACACATACACACACACATACACATATGCACAGCTCCACCTACCCGCACACAATGAGGTGAGTCATGACTGGTAGAAAGCCGTCTCAGATGCAAAAACTGGATTCCCTGGGGTGAGTATCTTTCCATCTTTCTGCTCAAAAGAATATAGATTGTTCACCCACATTTAAATGTTCTACCTACTAAGTGTAATAGAGGAGATGCCCACAGTATATGCACTCCACATACATGTCATCTGTACACAGTGTAGGTTACATATTTTGTTGAGTCAGATTTCAGAAATATTCTTCCCAGATTTCCATCAGGCAGTGTTTTTCAGCCACTTCTCATAGACAGCTAATCCAGTGCACCAACTGCTATTCACTTCAGAATTTCCATAGCATGTTTGCATCATCTGTGCTCTAATTTGCTATTTGCCCTTTTTTAACTAAGTGGGATGACTTGAGAAATATTTTTAACGAAAGGATAAAGAACAAAAAAATTATCTATGAAGAAGGAAGGCACTGTCTAGACATGTCTGAGTATAGCTTTTTGGTTTCTTTAGCCAGGTAAATATTGTATATAATTGAAGTAATAAAATTATATTCAAAAGTAATCTCTAAAACTCACTATGACTCCATTCCGATGGACTGTAAATTACAAGGAACAATTTGAATGTTCATCTAAGTGAGAGGCCAGAATATTACCTGAAACTGCTTTCAGTACATTCTGTGTATTACAGGTGGTTATGTGAGTATGATTATTCTGAAATGAGTGTGTGCATTGTGGGGTAAAGAAAAGGACTAATTATGTTGGTATTACTAATTACGGCTTTTAGGCAAATCACAAAGGGATACAATGCAAGATTGATGAGGTTAAAGAAAAACGTATAGCTGTTACTTCAACTTGAAATATAAGTGCAACATTTTTTGATCCTCAAATAAGATTTTCTAGGTCTATATACCTAAAACACCTTTAAAATATTGACTAATGAATCCAACCAAGATCAGAAATTCTGGAAGCCACTAAAAAGGGACAGTGATGTTTAGAGAAACAGCTGGCTCCTGGTGTGGGTCTGGAAATGTATACTTTGAACTTGGTGCTTTTTGATACATCAGAAAGCAAAATCCTTTAAAAGGCTTCTAGGTCATATCGAAGGGCTCAAAAACAAATTTAACAGTTTCTTCCCATCTAAAGGTGGGAAAACTTCAGCATCAATAAAGCAACTAATTGAAGCACGTCAAATATCCATAGATATTAAATCCATAGATTCATTATAAGGTACACAGATAACTTAGTAGTACCTTATAAGGATGTTATGACACAACACACTCTCTTATAAGCTAGTAAATAAGGAGAAGAGATCGTGTATTTACTTTGCCTTTTTTGAAAACATCAAATGATGCTCAGAGTTATCCACACAGTTGATGAGAGATATTTCTTTCCGAAATCATTCCAGCTAATGTATGAAAAATAGGTAATAGATTCGAATCCCATATTTTGCAACCCCTAGTAAATAAATAAATCAGGCAATGATCCTCAATGTCAGCTAACATAGCAATAAGGGATGAAAACATACATTATTCACTTCCTGGTGAAATTTCTTTCGAACTTAAATTTAATTAAGCCCCTAGCTCTTACCACCACTTAACAGGAAATACAGGGTGCAGAGAAATAGGTTATTAATGCCACAGGTGTGCAAAATCAGCAAACTACAAATGAGACACTCTACTAGGCAAACAACAAAGTTTCTTATAGGAAACAAAAGAGACAGAGAGGTTGAGTGTATGTGTATAGGGGCAGAGAAGAGAAACTAGGCTGAAAGGTGCTTAAGAAAACATGTTTTTAATGAGTTTTGTGAGTTTTAGAGATTTTGGTCCATGGTCCCTGTTGCTTCAGAGCCTGTGGCCACGCAGAGCATCATGGGGGAGGATGTGGCCAAGGGAAATGGGAATCTTCTGGCAGCCAGGAAGAAAAAGAGAAACCTAAAAATGTTTGGGTTCTAATATCCCCTTCATTGGGGCTAGGGAGACAGCTCAAAGGAATAAGTACTTGCCTGGCAAGCTCAAGATCCTGAGTTCAATCCCTGGTACCAGGAAAAAAATAGCAATATCCTCTTCAAGTATTCTGCTGCCTTAGTGATCTAGCTTCCTTCCTCTGTTTTCTACCTCTTACAGTTTCTGCTGCCTCTCCTCAGTGCTATGGGCTGGCAACCAAGCCTTCCTCCCTTGGATGTTTATCTAAAGGATACTACCAATTCAAATAAACCAACCAACCAACAAGCAAGAAACAAAGATCTTTGGGAAAACCAGGCCTTGGTGTTTGAAGATATTAAATGACAATTGTGGGCCCAGGGAGATAGTTCAGTAGAATAAGTACTTACTTGGCAAGTGCAGGGTCTGGAGTTCAGTACCTGGTACCACAAAAAAAAAAAAAAAAAAAAAAAAAAAGATAATTGTATCTAGTTTGTATTTAGTGTAATAACATTGTAGTTTTGCTTTTCAAAAAAAAAAAAAAAAACAGTTCCTATCCTTCAGAGATACCCTCTATGGTGTTTACAACTAGAATAGCACAATGCCTGGGATTTGGGTCAAAATAATTTAGCATGGAAAATGGAAAGTGGGTCTGTAGGCAGACACAACAAAATTGACTGCATATTGGTAGTTGCTGGAATTTGACAGTGGAAGTATAGGAATTCAAAGTAGTTTTACTTTTGTATATTCCTAAATTTTTCTATAATTTAAAAAAAGGGTGACAGTACAAATCAAGCACTCAACCTTGTATCTCAAATTTAAGTTTTGGATTTTGGAACATTTTAGGTTTTAGAATTTTGGACTGGGGATGGTCAACCAATACATCTTATGCAAATATTTAAAAACCTGGTTACTCCAAAGTCTAAATCAATTGTGGTCTTTAGCCTTTTGGATAAGGTACACATCCTCAGTCTGTATCACAATGTCAATAATGGAAAGTAACTATAAAAACAAACCCAGTGACAGCAAGGCAACTTTATTAAATTTTAGTTTAAGCCTCTGAACCTGAAGTCAGTTTCTGACTGTTGAAAAGCCATTTTAGACAACTCTGAAAAGCTCAAGACATTTTGGGGAAAAAAAATCAAAGATAAAGATTTGTTTCTGGAATAATTCAATGACTACAAAGGGAGTTGAAAAAAGGAATAACCTTCTCACCTTACGAGCATGTCTTCTAATGTTACATAGTGACCTATCTATTTACCTGTTATCTAAAATTTTGGTCATTATGAGGCTACCATTAGAGTTCCAAGGTACCTCACTTTTCAAAATAGTGATATTGGATCATTGGCTTTTAAAAATGAATGCAGGAATGGTGGTTCTCTAATTGTGCATTCAAGGCAAGATGAGACTCACTTAAAAGTAAGTGGAGACTCAGAGTCCAGTTACTTTGCATGGAGCGTGGCCATCCATCACTGACCTCTGACTCTGCCTCCCTTCTCCCATCACTGTGTTCCTGAGGTACAGCCAACTCCTCCAGTGTGTGGTCTTTGTACACCCTGGTCTCTTTCCTGAAGTGACATCTCCTATCTTTATCTGGCTAATGCCTTCCACCTGATCTCAGCTTAAGTGCATTGGTCTCCTATGTATTTTACCTCTTCACATTCAGATTAGCAAATTCCCCAGTAACACCGTTGCTCCTGCAAGGCATGGCTATTATTTATGATGTTTAATATAACCACTCTTGTTCCCAACTAGGTAGACGCTCCATGACAGAATCTACTTTTGTTCTTGTCCAAGTGCTATGCCTCATACATACCTGCACATAAATCAAAGCCATTTGGGACATAAAGTTCATATTACAGGCAGTTTGTAAAACTGATTAAGAGCACAGGTTGTACAAATCAGATTGACTTTCATACAATGATTCTACTTTTCTACTGGCTGTGTGTCTTGGACAAGTTACATCAATTCTCTAATCTGGGCTTTTTGTTATTTAAAATATGGTTAATAGCCAGATGTAGTCATAGGAGTTTGTGATCATTAAATCAGTTCATGTAATATACATAGTTATAGTACATATAATTATCCATCTTATCTTTGGCCCTCCTCATCCAGAACTGAGACTAAGATCCATGATTGAGCATAAATTAATATTTATCAAACTGAATATTACCTGGTTTAGGATACTAATAGGTAATTACAACTACACCAACAATAACAGGAACTATTTAAGTTCACTAGCAGTAATATTTCTCCTTGGATCACAATTAAATGAACGTATATAATATCAGTGCACAGTGAATTTTATATTTTCATTTGTAATATATAAGTATACTATCATGCCTTATTGCATATAATTTAGAGGAGTACAGACATTAGTAGCTATTTACTATATATGAAATCTATTCATTATGACAGTATTTGTTATCTCCTACTATGTTCCAAACCTGTTCTGGGAAATTTACTAATCTAAATTTTAAAAGGTAAGGAATACTGCTGGATTATCCATGTTAGCTCAGAGGCATTTGGAGTTCCAGAAGAGAAATGGACCATAAATAGCAGAGGTAAGATTCAGACTAGACACAAAGTTGAATTTTCTAAAAGCAAGGACTGATAAACACCCAATAGTATAATAATATTTCTTCCAAATGTTTATATAAAGAGATTCAGAAGCTTATAGTTTTAATGGTTCAGCATGATCCTGTTCAAGGCACAAAGACAGATTGGTCTCATTATCATATTTCCCATTATCTCGGTAATTATTTGACTCTTTCACTGTTCACTGGACTTTTGAAAATGGGTACAGACTGTCAAGTTCCCTGAAATCCCTTGATGATGGTAGATAATGATGAGCCTCATTGTTCTCCAAGAAGTCTAGCACGCAGAGAAATGAAAAGATTTGCCCAAGGTAGCACAGTAATATGAGGTGGAATTGGAACTGCGTCAGGAGGGAACGTCACTGCGTCTCTGAGCTGGTCTTCAGATCACTAGAAGATCTTGTGGAGGTTAAGTTTCATTGTCAACATGATCAGCTTAAGAGCTGCCAAGGGAATTAATAAAGCACACTTCTGGGTGTGTTTGCACGGGACGTGTTAAGTGTGACTTGAGTACTCTATCTGACTTAGGATAGAGTACAACTATACCAACAATAGCATTACATTACAATACATTAATTTAATGTATTGTAATTACCTATTAGTATCCTAAGCTAGGTAATATCTGACCACTTGCTCCTTCTTTACTGGCAGGACTTCTCTAATCTGCTTCCCAGCCACCATCAGATTTGTACCCCAGAGCCAGCCAACCATTGACTAAACCCCCTGAAACTGTGAGCTAAATTAAAACTGCCCTTCTTTAAGTCATGGGTGTTGGGTATTTTGTACCAGTGACAGGAAAGCTGGCCAATACAAATCTCTTTAGCTACTCCTCTAGAGTGCCTGGATTTGCTAACTCTAGAATTACTTCTCCCTGGTCTAACCTTTGTGAAAAGAATGCATTGCCAATCAGATAAAGAAATAACCTCTAGACAGGAATGACAAACTTATTTTACCTAGAAGGCCTGCTCCAACCAATTAGTAGTCATGCTTGTCTAGAAGAGTATCTTGAGAAAGATTCTTAGATGAATTAGTGACACCTGCCATTGGCAAAGGACAGAAGATAAGCAGCAATTATGTCCTGCTTTTAGAGTCATTGACCAGCATATGAATAGTTCTCAGGTTATAGGGCAGGCTGGTCTTTACCTAGAAAAAGGAAAAGTGACAGCTCAAGGGCATGAGACAGAGACAGTTGCCTTGTGATAAAGTGATGGAGGAACTGGAGTTTGGGTTACATTAGCAAAGCCAGGCCTAAAGTCTCACTGAATATGATAATATAGAAAAGAGACAAACATGAGGCAATGAGGACCCAGGAGATGAATTTTACTATGAATCCCTCCAGGGAAGTGACCGTGTCTCCCTGCCCAAGATTGTGCTTAGCCAAAATCTAAGACTGGGCAGGAGTGAATAATTGCTGAGCTGAATATGGCCTGGCTTAAGATATTAAAGGTGATGATTTCAACAGCATAAGCAACAATGACTACCATTGCAAACAGTCGTGAATCTTTTTGGCACCAGGGACTGATTTTGTGGAAAGCCAAGTTGCCAGTTCCTTCATGGACAGGTCAGGGGGCTTGGCATGTGGAGTATGGAAGCAGAAGGTGGAGGATTTAGGGATGATTCAGAGGAGCCTCCAGCCTAGAGGGAAGCAAGCAACAGAGCTCAGATGGTAATGAGAGCCACAGGGAGCAGCTATAAATACAGGTGAAGTTTTGTTTGCCTCCCCATCACTTGCCTTCTGCTGTGTAACCTGGTTCCTAACAAGAGTTGGGAACCTCTGATTTAAAGGTCACTTGGAATGATGTACACTCTGCTAGTATTATTTTATTTAATCCTCATAGAAATCATATTACATATGCAATGGTGCCCCACTATACAGGTGGGGAAATGTTATTGTTATAACTTCATTTCTAGCTAAAAACAGCAAAGCCATCTTCATACCCTAGTTCTGTTCAACTCCATGTGTTCTGCTTACCAAAATTATAACTGGTTTTCTTTCTTTCTTTCTTTCTTTCTTTCTTTCTTTCTTTCTTTCTTTCTTTCTTTCTCTCTCTCTCTCTCTCTCTCTCTCTCTCTCTCTCTCTCTCTCTCTTTCTCTCTCTCTCACTTTCACTCTCTCTTTCATGTATTTAGTACAGGGTCTACAGGGTCTCACTACACAGATCAGACTCATAGTGATTCTCCTGTTTTCAGCCTGCCAAACGCTGGGATTACAAGCATGCACCACCAAGTCCAGTCTCAAGCACTGTCTCAGCGTGCCCGATGGGTGGGGCCTGCATGGCATTCCTGGAAATCAAACACTGGTCCCTGCATCTGCCTAAGCAGATGCTTTAATCTGCTGAGCTATCTTGCTGGTCCTTAACTGATATTCTTCAGTAGACTGTGTTCCAGATATTGCTCTGTAGCCTGCACATGTGGTACTTCTTCTCCCCACAGGTTGTCTGTCCACATTTGTTTAATCTTTTGAGATTCTTCATGGTACTGATCAAGAAACTGAAGCATGACTAAGTAAAGTCTCTTCTTCAAGATCACACAGCCAGGAAATGGAAGGGCTGGGATTTGAATCAAAATAAGCTAATTCTTGTTCCTAAATTTAGTACATGTAGCTCTCAACTCAGAAGCATTAACACAGTCATGATGAACGTATGGCATGTACACCACAGCAGGCTATTTGTATCATTGAAAACTCTAAAAGGCTTTCATCTCTGGTTTGCCACTCCTGTTAACATGATGTACTTCTAACTATGTGGCTCTTTGGTGTCTGGTGCATTCCGCATGCTTCTACTCTGGAATGCTTAGGATACCAAAGAGTCTCACTCCCCCCAAGAGAAACAGAAACTATATTTTTCACAGATTTCCCTTGATATCTGTAGAGTCATGTTGAACAACTCACTTGCCCATCCTTGATTTCACCTTTTCCTCATCTTTAAAATGATGTAAGAATCTAGGTGTGGTACTGTACCCCTACAGTCTAGGAAACTTTAAGGTGACTCCATCTAAAATCAAAAGCAAAACCCAACAATAGAATGACAATGTAGCTCAATGAGAAGACCCAAGTTTCAATCCCTAGTACCACAAAAGGGGAAGGGGCAGTAAGAGTAGCTTCCTCTGCCATCTCACTTGGCTGCTGGCAGGTTCGAAAGAGGCAGCATGGTGCACTTGGGACCATTGTTAAACTTCTAAGAATTAAGAAGAGTAATGTAGTTGGGGGCTGTTCGTTGATTTTGTTGAGGTAGAATGCACTTACCCCTCCACTGCTAGTGATTCAGTCCATACCCCAAACATCACTACTCAGGATAGTTTCAAACATCCCAGGCTACTTAAGGAGGCAGCTCTTAGCAGTATTGAAAGTGGCATCAACTTCAGGGTGGGAAATAGGGCTTAGCAGCCATTGAGGAAGGGGAGATTTTCATTATGAGGGGGCAATGAGGTCACCTGCAAGCCTCCCAGCCTTAACCCCATCTCCTAGCAGCAGATGCCTGCAGAGGGCAACAAAAGCATCCCTGTTGTTGACCAGGTGGGGTCACTGCAGAGCAAGCAGCGCTGTCAGGCACTCAGAAGGGGGCACGCAAACGCCGAATATGCACAAACCGACTATTACACTTCCGGCCAGATGCTATTTTATTCTAGCGTCTCTTGCCCCATCTCTTCCCCGCCCCCGCCCCCCCAGCCGTTTACTTTCTGTTCCCATTCAAACAATTTCTGGAGTTCACATTAGTGTCCTGGCCCTTGGGTCCCGACGCTTCCAGTGTCAGGAAAAGAAGCATAGATTTCTCTCTGAGACCGGGACCCGGTGCCCTGCATTTGGAGGCCTGGGAGGCTCTGGGTGAACTCCTTCAGTCAGTTTGCAAACCCAGGGGTAGGAGCGATTAGTTATTCTGCTGAACTTGAAAACCCCCAGGGGAGAGATGTGTTGAGGGGTCCCACAAAGATCTCTTAATTAAAATTCAAGGGAAAACCAGAAATTCTATCCAAAGTCTCTCGGCTGGAGTTTACTTGGGATCCGGAGATCAGGTTTAGTTTAGGTTGATGCCAGGGGCGAAGGGGTGAAGAAAGGAGAAAGGATAAAAAGAGGGAGAGAAGACTAAAAAGTTACTACCCTCCTGCAACCCCCTCATCCCCGACCCCACCTCTCAGCACTTTTTTTTTTTTTTTTTTTTTTTTTAAAAAATAGTCCCCTTTCTCAGAGAAGCTGTGTTTAGGAAAGTGGAAGCGTCCCCCCTGGAATGGAAGGGGTGTGGGGGAAGGGTACTCTTCCTCTGGACGCGTTTGGCAGCGGGGACGACAGGCAAGGCTGACTGAAAGGCACAAAAGAGACATCCTGCACAGCGCTACAGGCACAGATGCAGCGCTGCGCTGCTCGGCAGATGGCGAGAAGCTGAACTGGTGACGGATTGTCCATCAAATAGCACTTTTTCGTGTGGTGGGAATCTCTCTATCCCCAGCCACAAAGGAAAGAGCAGGGGACCCCCCCCCCATCTGAGGACCACACAGGTCCCTTCCAGAAGAGGGTGGGCAGTTTCGCCTGAGTCTAGAGGTCAGTTTTACTTGCTCCCTTCATAGAGTCCCTACAAGACTTGTGAAGGGGCTGCGATAGAAGGTGCTCGAGCCCCAGGAAACGCAAGGAAGGGTTGGAGAAATGCCCAGGATGATGGAGGAGAGCGGAGCTTTAGGAAACAGGATTTCCTGCCCGTTCTGCTCAGGGTGCTAGGATTGCTGCTCCAAGGGGACGGCGGCGCTGCAACTCCTTGGCCGCGGGGCCTGGGTGACAGTCGCACGCCCCGCCCTTTCTCCTCCCAAGACCTGCGGGCTTTTGTTATGCAGATGGCGGCGGGAGGCAGAGTCGGAGGGGGTGGGAGGGGAGGAGGAGAGACAGCGGAGGGGGGAGGAAAGTGAAGCTCGAGCTACCAGCCTCCTTTTCCAACGTCACATTGTGCGAGAGACAAAACCCGGGCGCGCCTGGGCTCACACGCGCACGCACACACAGACGACCTGGTCGCCTCCTCTCTCCTGGCGCTGCCGAGAAAGCCAGCCCTCTTCTTCCTTACTGGGGCGCAGAGCTCAGCAAGCTTAGAGAGCAGCCCACGGCCAACACAGAAGGAGAAGAAAGCCGGCAGACAAGCTTCCTTTCTCCGCTGCCTGCCCAGACTAGGGCGCCCCATCCCCCTCCCGGAACTCCGATCTCTCCCACCCCACCCCCCTGGGTTTCACGCGGACAGCGCCCAGAGCCGGGTGTGCCACCAGTTTAGAATCCACGTTTCAGCACTTCGGACAGCACCCGGACGCCCGGGCCCCTCTGGGCTGACTATGGCGAGCGTTCAGCAGGGTGAGAAGCAGCTTTTTGAGAAGTTCTGGCGAGGAACCTTCAAAGCAGTGGCCACTCCTCGTCCCGAGAGCATCATCGTTGCTAGTATCACGGCCCGCAAGTCGCTGCCAAGGTAATGACCTCGATCGTAGGAGGGGAGACCCACACGCTCCCCTTTCTGGCCTGTTCTCCAGAATCCTGAAGGGTGGGTGCAGGCAGCTGGGCCAGAGTGCCTATCTTTCTGTCACTACTTGGTATCTCCCGCTGGAATATGGGAACTAATTGCTTGTAAGGGGGAAAAAAACAACAACAACAACAAAACAAAACAGTGAGAAGTGTCAGAAATTCTTTGGGGAGGAGGGGAGCGATACTCAGGAAATACCCCATAGTTTGTATGCAAGAGGTTCTGCTTTCTTAGGGTGGGAGGTGTGCAGCTGGGGTACAACTTGATTGAAAAACTTTTCTTGTATCTCATAGCTCAGAGGGCAGGGGGGCAAAGGGATGCTGGATATGAAGTAGCTGGGATGATTGTTGTATAAGAGAAGATGGAATTGAACCGGCTCAGACAGTGTTTAGAGGTGACAGCACGTTTCTGTCCTCAGCTCAGAAACTAGCGAGCTCTGAACATTTTGACAAAAAGCCCATATGCTGTTCCTTCAAATACACCCCAAACAGCAACCCTTCTCCAAGCCTTTCTGGCTGCTCCTGAATTCACTTCTCTCCAGCATCCAAAATCAGGATTCTAGGCTCAAGAGTCAGGGAGGAGCCTTCCCAGATTGTCAAGATGGTCTTGGAAGAGTTTTATGGGGGGGGGTTTCAAGAACCAACGAGACTGTTCGGAGCTCAGGAATAAGAACACATCCTTGGGTAGTGGTTAAAGTAATGGGAGGGGAACATAAAGGTGGAAATGAAAGACAGAAAAAGGAAGAACAAGGTGTGGGGTGGAAAGGAGAGGAGACTTGGGGGAAACAGAAGCATTTCAACACAGAGAAAGCAGAGTTCTTCTCATGAATTATTCAATTTAGAGGGGTATGGGAACAAGAGGAAAAAGCCTGTGCCTCTGTTAGGAAAAATTAAAACTATGAAAACTCCTCTGTGCTACTGCTAGGTGAGGGGCTCAGTGGATAAAAAAAAAAAAAAGTAGGTGGGAGTGGAATCACGTGGAGGATTTATTAATCCTGGCAGACTGCATTAAGGAATATATTGAAAATATGCCTGGGAAAGTGCTGCGAGCAAAGGGGTTGGTCCAGCACAACAAAAAACATGAACTTCCCAGTAGATGCAAGGTTGAAGATGGATGGCAGTCATACCTGAAAAACAAATCCATACTGGGGAACTTTTTTCAATGTAATAGTAGCTCATAGTTTCTCTTTTAGAAATATGGACGTCCCATGTTGGGAATGGGGATGAACAAGAAGCTGTACAGACCTGTAAGATGCAGTAGGCTAAAAGCAGTAGCCAGTACTTGCAGAAGGGAAGGAGGGGACCCCCCCCCCCATGCATGCTGAATGGGGAAGGGGATATCAAGTGTCTTTAAAAGCTGATGCTGCTCTGCTTGGAAGGAGGTTCTTTGTAGGGAGTTTTGACGTCAGCAATTTTATCTTCCTGGTTGTCTGCCATACCTTCCACGCTTGGAGTGCACCTACTGTTGGCAAAGCAGGTGCTGCATTGGCCAAAGAAAATGCCCTTGTAGGAGGGACTAGGGGAAATAATACCAGGGACCAGAAGTGTGGGATTTGGTCCAGTTTTCCATCTATTTTAGGAATAGAGAGAGAGAGAAAAAAAGAAAATTCAGAAAAGTGCATAGATCATCTACTGTTCTTGGTAATTTCATGGTCTGTCTTTCTCACATACCCTTTTCTTGCTCATGTTCTTGATCACACTGTTTAAAAATGAATTGTCTAGAAAGTCTCTTAACCCTCATGCTTTCTGAAGCTTTAGGTTATTTCTAATTTAAACTGTCTGAGACATTTAATCTGTCTGTGACACATACTATACACACAGACATGCTCTCCTGGTATCATTTCACTATTGATATCTTTTTAATGGCCCAAGTCTTATTTTCCCCTGAAAACCACCACTAAGGTAAAAGTCTGAGCCATAAATCTCCTGTTTCTGTCATACTAGAAAAACCCTCTTCAATATTTCTATAACAGGCTCGAATTTTGTAGGACAGATTTCAAATGTTTAGATGTTTCTCTAAGCTTGAGATGAAGAATAAGCAGGAAACATTGGTAGTCAAGTCCTTGGGAAGGGTTGGGATTGAGTTGTCATTTAAAAAAGTGGCTGTGAAACCTGAATCAGTCCCTTCTTACACAATCCAGCCACATCCTGTGACTGTCAACTTCCACTTCCTTTCTAGTGTTCTGTGTATACTTAAGGGCACAAGATTCATGTTTCTGAAGAGGAGTTCTTAAGAGGGAAAAGGAAGGAGGTCCTGGTACAATGCCTGCAGAGTCTCAGTGATTTCCTTTAGAGGTAGTCTAGGGACTTGGTCTCATCAGAAATGTGTAATTCCATGAGTCAAGACCAGCTCACAACCAGCAGACCAGTGCTAATAACTGCAAGAAGATGGGGGGGAGAAGGTGAGGGAAACACTCACCAGTCTTGTTGCCTATATTACTTAATATTTGTAGATAAGCAGAGCTCCCTGGGTAAGCATCTCTCAGATATTTGAAAATCTATCTCTGAGGATGATTTAGCACCCAAGTGGTAGTTGCAATTTGTTGATTTCACAACAACATGTGTACATCATACAACTGCACTCCTAATAAATCCCTCTCAGCAGCCCCTGCCTTCCTCTCCTCCTGTGTGAGGCATATTTGATGGGGCAGTACCTGTACAATATATCAAATCCCAAGTAGATGTCTGACTCAAATGTCAGAACAGTAGAGCAAAGTAGGAGACAGTGTATTATCATGGCTATGGGCTGACTTTATCAAAAGAAAACCTGCAACCTGCGCTGGTTTACTGGGCATCTTGGGCAATTGTCTATGTGTCTCTGAGTCAGCATGGGTATAGCAGTAATACCATTTGCTCCCAGAGATAATGCTGTGAGATCTGAATCACAGCACTCCCCCTATCCTGGGAGTGTGTGTGTGTGTGTGTGTGTGTGTGTGTGTGCGTGCTCACACACACATGTGCATTTGTTTAATAGAAATCATTCCTATAACAAAGAATAATAGCCTAAAGGAAGTCAAGAGCTCCTCTGGTACTGTGTTTTCCCTGCTTACCCCATTTCTCTTTTAAATAATGCTGACAGTGAACATTTCAGGATTTCAACTCCTGACAGGCAAGTACATTGAGATGGAATTGATGCATGGGTAGTCTGGAGATTGGAACTCTTAATTCCTTTCTAGCAGGAAAAGTTAGCTGCTTTCTCATCTAGTTAGGGGGAGGGGTACAAGGAAGAGGTACCAGGATTCTGAGTCAATTGATACAATGTCCTTATGGGCCCTTCTTTTGGTTTATATAAGGAAGACCACATATTTTCAGGCAAGAAAAAGCTCCAGCTCCTTGCGAAATTGCAACTTTAATCTGTGTTATCAAGTCTGAAGCAGTGACTGTATAATTCATAGCCCATACCAAGAATTTTTATGAATGAAACAGGATTGTTTTAGGAGTGATTTTAGGATGGAAAAATCTTCACAGAGATTATCCCAGGAAAATGAGCTGAGGGTTATAGTCAAACCTCACCCTGTATCAGATAAATGGAAGCCAAACATGAGTCAGTAAGATACCTGAAGTGCAGACAGACCTCTTTCATCATCACCAAAGAAGAGTATTCACACTGCATGGTACTAACTTGATTCCCTTTATTAATTATTTAGTTTAGAAAAGTTTGTACCTCGGACGTTTAGTCTCAGTAAAAGCCTAGTGTTTGAAACCAGTTCAAAGCATAATAATCATATCGACAAATACTTGTAGCTGGAGACTTAATGAACGTGCAAAAATCATTTGAAATTAGCATATGAATTGTTGGCAGATGCTTGAGTGTTTGTAAAGGGGAACAGTGACCCCCTTAAATGAGTAAGCATTCCCTTTACAATTCCTTTGGCAAACTATTACTTTGTTTCGAAAATCTTTTCTATGCAGAAGAGTCCAGAAGCATACTTCAGCCCAGTCCCTATCCAAAGGATCATAAATTCCAAGCACTGGAGATTTTGCTGCACCAAAGGAAAG
This sequence comes from Ctenomys sociabilis, assembly GCA_004027165.1. Taxonomy (NCBI): domain Eukaryota; kingdom Metazoa; phylum Chordata; class Mammalia; order Rodentia; family Ctenomyidae; genus Ctenomys; species Ctenomys sociabilis. The sequence goes on from PVKA01008424.1 coordinate 62,817, forward strand.
ATGGCCAAATTGTAAGGCAGAAAATAATGCCTTTGAACCTTTTAATTTGAGACTTCTCAGTGTCAAGAGATCAGTTAGTACATTTGTTCTGACTCTATTCTGGGCAATAAGGTGAGGGACAGTTGGGAAGCACTTTTCTGACAGCTTGTGGTTAACAACCAATGTCCTGAGGATCCCAGAGAATGCTTGCCCAGGCGATGAAGGACCACATTTTTCCAGAAGGAAGTGTTATTGTTTAGGTCAAGCCTTTCTCCATCTGAAAGATGAAATGTGCTGAATGGGCTACAGGGATCCATGGAGGGGTCATTTCTGGTGTCTTCCTGTGTTCCTTTTGGCAGATGTGCTCTCTTAAGAGAACCAGGATGTGGGAGGTATTGAGTGGATGCTGGGTACATACATTGAATGAATGCATGGGTCCAAAGCCAACAACAGGTTAGCTCTCTTCAAGCCCCACATCAAGCTGTGACATATATGCGCGGGGTTCTGATCAATGTAGCTGAACAATGCACATGCTGACAATAGATTCCACTCTCCCTAGTGTCAGAATGGGGCTCCCTTATAGAGACATCAGTCTGGTTCATCAAGTAGCACTAGTTGGTAGGGTAGTGGGGCAGGAGGCTGGGCTGAACACCACTTATGTTTTCCAGGCTGATGATTCTCTATCATCCCTACCTGCAATACCAAAAAGGGAGTGCATCCCTAAAATCCCAGTGCCCACCATGAGGAAAAATGCCCTGGTTACGTGGCTCTACATGATGAACACTTCAGATGTGCTGCATTGGCACAATAAAATTTTAAGATATTCTTTCTTTTAGAGTGGCTGCATTTACCTTCCTGCAAGGTAGAAGAATTCACAGGGGGTTAGCAAAGCTGGAGCTCTCTAATACCTTTTCACTAGACATCCTCTGAGGTGTAAGAGAGTATTTCTAAGATGAAGAAAATAGAATGGTGAGGAGAGCTTGGGTACCCACGTCCGCTCTACTTAGTCTCAATCCCTACATTGCCATTTCCTTCTTTGGGCCTCAGTTTGCCCATCTGTGACATACTCTTCTCGTGGGGTTGTAATGAGGAAGGAATGGAATCACTGATAGAGAGCAGCACAGTGCCTGGTACAGACCAAGATTCCCATACAGTGGGTGCTCTGATTGTTGGATCACTGGTCACTAAGAGGTGGTACAGGCAGGGACACCTCCCACCTCGCTATCTGAGATGGTGTTCGCTTGTGGTGCTCAGGCCAATTTGGGAGTTTCCTTAATAGGAAGCTGTAGAGACAGGAGCCCTACAGTAAACTAACCAGAACCATGTCTTCTCTTCCTCTTTGCAAACACTAACCTGGCATGATGATGTTGGCAATTGACTTGACCTTCTCAATCTCAGTTCTCCCATCCATAAGATAGGGCTTACAATGGTAGCCACCCCCAAGAGATGCTGAGAAGACTGAGGGAGCTAATTCATGAGTAGGGCTCCATCCTGGTTATAAGTTATAGTTTTTATTATTACTACATACCAGGCCTAGCCAAGAGGGTAAGATGAATTACATGTATTCCATCCTTTTTAAGGCCTTAGAATTTAGCAGTAAATGTAGACAAAATTTTTGCTTTGTAACACCAGTCTTAAACACTATAATGTCAGTAGAAATAAAGACAAGAGAATGTCGCAAAACTGAGAAGGGAGAGACGCTCAGTGAGGCATGGAGTATCATGCTTATATAATACGTAGTATAATTATCTGATCTGTAAAATGGGTGTGATTCTTCTATTTCATCAATGTTAACTACTGATGCAAGGAATAATCAGAGGAGTCTCCAAGACCATTTTCCCCCCAGGAGGAAAAGCAGTTGAAACTATGTCATGGGAGTGGGGTGGGGGAGGGGAAGTGGAGAGGGTGGGAAGGAGGGGGGGTGGGGAAGGTGGGAGGGAATGCCCTGTTAACTTCCATGTCATTGGCTCAAGAATGCAATTTCTGCTGTGGGCTCTCCTTTGTCCCATCCTTCATGGTGCAACTATGGTAAATCTGAAATTCAGTCTCAAAACAAGAAAGAAATTTAGTCATTTAGTCTCAATCTATATTCCTTGAGCATCCATTGATGACAGGGGGACTGAGGTGAGCCCACAAATGCCCAAGATAGAATAATGAATGCAAGAAGTGGTAAACACTGCCTTTGTACAAACATTGAACTGTACTTTCACCCATCCACTCATTCAACAACTCGGTCGAGCTGTTACTTAAGATAGCAGCAAGTAATGGTCAGGAGGTCCCTGCTCTTATGGAAGGAAATGACAGTGCAAAAATAAATATATAGATAATAGCTGATGGCAATTATAAAGAAAAGGGAAAGGAACACAGGTTAAAGGCAGGAGCTGCTTTGTTGGATGGAGTGGTCAGGTCCTAGTTAAAACAAGGATAACTTGGGAGAATGTACCTGAAGCAGTGGGAACAACTAATGCAAAGGTCCTGGGGTAGAGATGTGCTTGGAGTACTGGAGCACAGCGTAGCTGAAGGACTTTCAGGCCCTGGAAGCACCTGTCCTCTTAGCCAGGGTCCTGATGCTCCTCTAGAATCCTCCTTCTTGACTCTGATACAGCCACAAATGATTTTGAACAGCAGCAGAAAGTTAGCTGAGCTCCTCCAAGTGTTATGGACATGCATGAAATTTACAGTCTCTCTGATTGCAATCCATCAGATTAGGAAATGAAAGAAGACCCTGTTTAGACTTCCAAATCATGGTGGTAAATTTTGTTCCCAGGGCAGCAGCAAGAGGTTGGTCTATCTTTCATGTCCACACATGCAAACCTAGGCTATGCTTTGCACACCCTGCACTCCATGGGAGCCTCAGTCTGCTCTTGCTCTCCTGTTCCCCCCATCTCTCTTTACCCCCTCCACTTCCCATTTGAAATTTTCCTGAAGGAGCTCCCATATGCCACAGCCTGTGTGCGGAGCTCCATGAAATCAAACGCTGAATTAAGATGTCATAGAGACAAAGCCAAATCAAATAAGGAACAATGCTGAACCCTAAAACGGTTATTAAGTAATTCACATCTGCATGTGTCTGTTCAAAACAAATATTAAGATCCTCTGGACGCAAGTGTTTTCTCATCCAGAGAATCCCCTAGTTGCTGGATTCCCAGGGCTTAGATTCCACTGACAGAATCACTGAGCAGAAACACCAATGGATCACTGTTCCCTGGCTTCAGTAAAAGTTAAGCTTAGGCAAGTGAGCTGGAATTTTATGAGGGAGTTATACTCCTGCAGGAAAGACACATCTGAGCCTCAAATGTGTGTCTTTCTGGTGTGTGTACACACTCACCTGTGGGGACATCCGTGCAGGACTCTATGATACAAAGTGCCTGGTCCTGTGCTGACAACTCTAAGGAGCCATCTTCAGGATACTACTTGACATCTGGGGAACGTGAGGCTAAGGGCGTAGAGGTCACCTGTTCACAAATGTGTGAGTGTTAAGCATCAGAATTGGAAGAAAACCCAGAATTCTGATTGTATGTTATAGCAAAATGGAAAAATCTGCAGAAGTCTGTGGAAGAGGAAATGCTGAGTCCAGTGAGGTAGAATGGGATTTATCCAAGGTGATACAGTTGGGAGGAACGAAGCCAGACGTGAACTGCGGTCTTTCGGTTGCGAATTTGTTCTTCCGTATTGGCTGTACTTCCTGTCACTGTGGTCCACAATAGAAGACTGTAGCTGTTTCTCCTGTGCTTACTTATCCCGTTTCACATCCGGTCAGCTCAAACAATGGCCATTGTTATAAGGCTGCCTTCTATCACTTCCCATAACGCTGCCATCCTCTCTTTCCTCAGCCCCTCCATAGCCATGCTCCACAAAGACGGTGAAGAGCCTCTTTGAAAATCAAGTCAGTGCTTATAAACCTTCCTTCCTCTCATCAAAAGCCTTTCATTGCTTTCCCTGATTGTTAGTACATGTGCCTGACTCGCTGATAAGGCCAGTTCAACTCTTCATGGTCCAGCCCCTGCCAGCCTTCCTCAGATCATTTCTAAAATGTTCCTTATCTTCCTCTCCATCTTTGTTAGATGCAACCCATTCCTTTTAGTTACTCAAAATGTCCACGTTCCTCCTGCCACAGGACCTTTGTACCCACTTCCCAGAGAACTCTTCGTCTCCCTGGTGCCTAAATTTGTACCCATTCAGCTTCCAGATCTCAGCTGAAAAGCCAATGCTCTGAGGACATCTTCCATAGGTCTGCATATGATGTCACACCCTTCATTATAGGTTTTCTTATTTCTCTGCTCCCAATATGTTTTCCAAGTTTACTGATTCGTACGCTTGGTAGTCTTTCCTAGTGGATTAGGCCTCGTGAAGACAAACCATACCTGTGTGTTTCCTGTTACATTTCTTTCACCCAACACATGGTGTGGGGTAGTGGGCAAACAGATGTTGGTTGAATCCATGATGGGCAGTACTTCCTCTTTGTTTGCTCACTTTCCTACCTCACAGGCTGAATCATCTGCTACTGTCTGGATATTAGGCCCCAGGTGTGAAAAGCATAGTCCCTGGTGAAGTGAGCTCAAGTAGGAGGTCTTCCAGGCCTGGGGGCACTGTAGGCCCAGGCTCTTTCCACTTCCTGCCTCTGAGGTGAATGGGTTTGCTCTGTCACGCACTCCCTCCACGTAGTGCTATTCCAGATCCAAAGCAGCAGCGCCAATGGACCAGAGCCCCAAACTCATGAGCCAAAAGAAGCCTTTTCTCTTTAAAACTTGATTAAGGTTCTGCCGTCCTAATGCAAAGCTCCCGGGCACAGTTGCCAACATTCAGACACAGTAGTGTTGTTTTCTTTGCTCACCAGGAGAACTGCTTGAATTGCTGAGGCTGGGGACTGTTTGTTCTGTTCCCTGGACCAGCTGGTACCTAGGACCACGGCTCAGGGTTTGTTGAGTGAATAATCCGTGAGCATCCTACAGACATCAGCAGCTTATACAGAGAAGGAAATTTGGAGACTGACAGAATTATAGCACCCAAACAGGAGCTAATAGGACTTTGGAGATCTTCCAATCCCCATCTAACAGACAGAAGAGTGAAAGGGGTGCTTTATCATGTGAATACTAAAAGATTGGGCCCAAAGTCTATGTCTCTAATTTATAAATAAATGGGTTCTGAGGTTTCATTCCCAGATTTTCTTACTGAGAGAAATATGAGAACCGAACACAGCTCCTCTTTGTGCAGATGAGGGGACTGAAACTCATGGGAGGGAGAAAGATATGCAAGATCTGAGCCTGGAGTCGGCCTCAGCGAGCCCTGGGTTCAGCACTGCAGTGCTTGTCATGCTTCCTGGTTTCTGTTTGCACTTCACTGCAGCCTTCGGGTGATTGTCACGTGCTCTTTCTTGCCACCGTTTGCCCCACTGTGAGAGGTAGCATCCTGCCCTGTAAGGGCCTCCTGTGGCATATGTTGCCCAATGACCAGGGTGGGGATCCTGAGATGGCCATCTGCACCCAGCCAGTGCCTGGCAGAGCAGATGAGCAGCTCTGGCTATTTCTGGGATCAGATTTCAGGGCTTTCAGAAGATAAGGGGTTTTTGTTTGGCCAGCTTCCCTACCCTGCCTCTCTCTTCTGCTGACCAGGTGACAGGTGGTTCTGCAACTCAGACCACTTGCAGAGAGGGAACTGGTATCTGAGCAGGAGTGCAGGCTGGGTTCAGGGCCATATTTATCCTGAGGGCTGTCCTTGTAACAGCAAGGGGAGACACTGTCATCGCCACAACACCTCCCCACGGTGATCTGTCTACAAGCCACTGTCATTAACTAGGGTAAGTATGGGAGGACAGCCAGAGGGGACCTTCAAGGCCTCACACACAGCTTCAGCACTCTATGTGGAGGAACTGAGGCTAAGGGACACAAAAGGCTGAAGGACACTGGGAGCTGCATCCAAAAGTAAATGCCAGAGCTGCAGCCACAATCCGGGCCAACCAACCTCAGTCCCAAGGCAACACATCTTTCAGAGCTCCCTGGGGAAGAAGTTGAAAAAAATCATTTTATTCCCACTTTATCAATGGGAAGATGAAGCTTAGGTATGTAGAATGATTTCCCTAATGTCAGACTGTGAAATAATGGTATATCATTAAACAATTACTGATTTCATTTAATCCTTGTGTCTGTAAAGCCATTTCATGTCCATTTTACCCGTGGAAAAGAAAACCTGAGGTCTTAGACCCTTGATCTCTTGAATCCAAATTCAATGTTCTTATCACTCAACATTACAAAATCTCTGACTCCAAGAGCATATACATTGAACATGGCATCTGCTAACCATCTCTTTGCACTGACCCAGGTTCCACTGCCATAGACAGTCCTGCTAAAATATCAAGGAACAACTTATCAGAGAGGATCCACATTATGCACTCTCCACCTGTTTCCACATGCTCTGTGTATTTCCTGAGTAATTCTTTAAGAGCGACATCCCTTTAATGCCTGCGGATGAGATTCAAGTGTGGCCCCCAAAATGGAAAGGGGAACTCAGAGCTCAGGAATCCTAGGAAGAAACACCACTGGACCCCATCTCAGGTATGACCAGACTGAGGAGACATAGGTCCTAAACTTCAGTAGAAAGAAGGTCAGGAAACCTGTTTTCCACAGTGGAAGAAAGGTCCTGGTTATGTGTATCTCCCCAAAGAAAGGACATGTTTACAAGTAAGAGAGTTAGAGTGGCCTTAAAACATAGGCTAGTCCTACCTTGCTTAAGTCTTCCTTTTACAGGAGGAAAGTCATTTGTCTGATGTCTCCCACTTGATGCATACCATTGACAATGGGTCTATTCTAGAGTGGGTACCAGGAAAGGTTAAACTAATACAAGTGCTGTGTGCAGTGGCACCCACCACACTCCAGAGCCCTGTGTGGTTACTCCAACCTCAAGTTGTGCCTGTTATAACCTGTATATTCTGTTTTAATAGAGCAACCCTCAAACTGTCCTCAGAGGTGGTTTGGATGTGGGACCTGGAGTTTGTGCTCTCAGAGCTCCTGACACAGGGACCACTCCCTTGTGGCTTGGGAAAACATCCTTAAAGCCATCCTGATGTTTACTACACTCACTCAGATCCAAAGAGTGCTGCTAAAGACCACTTCCCTGGAAGGCCTGTGCTTCATACCATCCCTTCACCTCTAGCCCCATGGCTTCTGCAAAGCATCTGCTTCCGTGCTCCAGACAAAATACCAGCCATGTGCAAAGGGAGGGTTGCTGTGTGGCTAGAGTAGTTCTAGGTCTGAGGTTACTGCTCTAGGTGCTACTAACTGCATGAGTTGGGACCAGTCACCAGGCCTATAAAGTCTTCATCTGTGGCGACCTAAATCTCTAACAGGATTTGTTGATTCATGTTGTGATTTAAATATCTGAAGTAGTTGCCTTTGGTAACTTACATTCATGCTCAAAAGACAGTCACTGGGTGGTGGGATGTGGGGTATAAGAAGACAGCCAGAGGATACCTTGATCAAAACCCCTAACTTTTAGAACCCATGGGCTCTATTCACTAGTATACACATGGAGAAAAGGAAATCTTAGGGGGAAAGATGTTTGCCTGATGTCGTACAATAAATAGGAACCAAGACCTCTTGACTCTCCAAATTCATTTCTCTGCCTCACTGACCTCATGAATATTATTTTTGTAATTTCTTCACTTAAAAACCAGGATTAAGGGCTGGCCAAATAGCTCAGCAGATTAAAGTGCCTGCAAGTAGGCACAGGGGCCAGGAGTTCAATTCCCCAGGTCTGCTGTGCTGGCTCTGCCTGCAGGGCGCACTGAGACAGCAATTGAGAGTGGGTATGGTGACGCACACTTGTCATCCCAGCTCTTAGGAGGCTGTAAACAGGCAGATCACTACAAGTCCAGTCTAGTAGTGAGACCCTGTAGAACCTTTCTTAACATACAAAAAATCAAAACAAAGCAAGACAAAACAAACAAAAACAGAACTAATCATAACTCCTAACTATAGCTTCTATTTACCTAACACTAACTGCAGTACCATCTAGCACTCAACTCCCCTTAAAGATAGCTCAACACAATGATGATTCCCACTTTAAAAACCAGGAAAGGATCAGAGAGGTGATTGATCTGCCTAAACTCACACAGTGAGGTAGCAGCAGAGCTGCAGTTGGAATCCTGCGCTGCTAACTCTCGGTGTGAACACCTGTTCTGCTGTTCTAACATCACAGGAAGGAGAGGCAGACACGTTCGGAGCACCATATGGGACAAGGAAGCTCCCGACAAGCTGTTTGCGCCTGGCAGTATACGGCTCTTTCCTTTTGGTGTCACAGCGGTACACGGTAGAGAACAAGGTTCAGGGTGTCTGTCCGCTGGCACTGTCCAGGGTTCTATTTTGGAACTTGCCAGTTGGATATGGTGCCACGGTAGTAACCTCCCGAGAAGCCCACTTCCTTTCAAAGGGCAAAGAAGCAAAGGAAATAAAAAGTCTGGGCTGAGGCATTTGAGCTTGTGACTGGAACATTTCCTCCAAGCTGATTTACATGGGCGTAGCCATAAAGTGATGGCAACTTCTGCATCGGTAGCACTTTCATGCTTTTGGAGACATTGGTTCATAATCTACCTCTTCAGCCATTTGTCAGACATTTACTCATGATCCTGTCCTCCTTCCACTGGTTTATTTATATATCACCATATTTATATACCATCCATCCATCATCTACTCCTTATCCATCCACTGATCAAGGAACCACTAACTCATTCATTCACGCATTTATGATTTCATCAAGCCATTTATTTATTCTTCTCAATTTTCTTTGCCATCCATCCATCCATTTATGAAGCCTCTATTTTGCGTCATTCTTCTCTACTTTGTGGTACTGTACTTATGGCAAAATAGGGTTTAATTATTTCACTTACCTGACGATAAGAAAGAGCTTCTCGGATAATTTCTTCTTCAGACTGCCAGACCTAAAGCTGGTTGGGCTTGATCTCCCAATCTTGCCTTTTTCCAGAATACTTAACAGGCCATTTTAAATTTTCTTTTCTTCTCCGAGATTTTCTTTCTGTTATAGAGATTTATGCGATTACATCTTTCATTCATCTCGAAAACAAAGAATCACAACAATAGCCATGATTCTTTTTAAAATTTCCACCAAGAGGTTTCACATCTGCCTTCTGGTGGTTCACCAAGACTTCGTCCAGCACCAAGCTTCTGCCATGTGCAGAATCTACTACTAAATGTCTATATTCTCAGGTTGCTTATACTGTGGTATAGATAACATGTTCATAAATGCCTAACGGTTAGAAAAAGGAGAAGAAGTTACTGTTGTCAGAAACAGAATCGAAGTCAGAGGAGATACAAGGACTTGCTTAAGGCCACGCGAGCTATTAGTAATGCCATGCAATTTTAGATGCCTCCTAGTCATAAACTGAGCTCTGTGTTATGCAATTAATGATATCATTTCACTAAAACCTTACCCAGGCTCTGTGTACTACGGTGCGTATCATTGTCTCCATTTTACAGAGTGAATGTGAAACTCAGTGTTTAAAGCAATTTGGTCAGAACTAGAACCCTGTAAGAACAGAGTTAAGACTGCAGCCCAGCCGTGCTTGCTGCCATGCGAAGCTTTACCCTGATTCAAAGTCCCAGGGCACAAAGTGTCACTGGGGAGGCGCAACCGCGCTCCCGCCTTTCGATGTACAGATAGATGATCACTGCGGTGGGAGCACAACTCACCAGTGGGTTCAGCTGAATGAGGAAGGCTCAGCCTGGAGGGGAGGCTGCCTCCTGGGGCTGGGAGACACTGCCGGATGATTGGCGGTTCCTGCCTGCCCTGGGAGCTCACGTAGAAAGAGAATCAACAGCCCACTCAGAAATGCTTCCCAGAAGGATTATCAAACCACCCCTGAAGAGGAGTAACCTTGCTAGGCAAGGTGACAAGGGATGTTATTAGTTGACCCTGTGTGTTCTTGACCAGAGCTTGATGCAAAGATGGTACCCCAAAAGGGTATGAGTTGAATCACTAATGTGTTAAATGTGGGAGAAGAGGAAGAGATATTTGTCAAGCAGCAGGACTTATCTGCCATATGCACTTGCTTACTTTCACTTTTTGGCTGATTCATTCATTGAAAAGTACCTCTTTTATTGCACTTGCGTACACAGGCCCCAAGAGGTTATTTTGTTTGTACAGGTCTGCTCCAGCTTAGCAGAGCTTTGGCCACTGCTTATCAGTCCATACATGTAAGCATGGAAACATCCATCATCTCTGCTCATGTAGCACCTTTCTCTCTCTCTTTTTTTTTTTTCTTTTTTTTTTTTT
>PVKA01008425.1:0-73082 GCA_004027165.1 Ctenomys sociabilis
GGTTCCCCATGCTAAACGTCCCCCTGTATTTTGACCTTTCCCAGTCGTACTAATCTTTTACTCCACTCGTTGTGTGGAGTGCCAAAGGATCTAGATTACCCTGTAGGCGTGCACAACCCAGGGCCCAGGCTATCCTTTACTCACCTGGTCCGGGGTCAACGTTCCTGGGAGACTCGATGCCTTTCGCCGCTCCACGCCACGGGGAGTGATCAGTTCCCCGTACGGGCCACCAGATGTCGGGCTACGGCGTCCCCTCCTGGCCGGCAGGAAAGGAAGACCCAACAAGATCTTTCAAGACGGCAACAGGCTTTAATCGTTCTCCAGGTCGTGCCCCACCGAGAGAGCCCAGTTCCTCTCTCGACCACGTTGTCTTCTACTTCTTCCCCCTGTCCTCTGTGCACCCACCTTTATACAATTTGGTGCCCCAATCTGGAGCGGCCACGTATCGCTTTCTCATTGGGTGTTACCACGCAAAAGCTGATTACATCACGGCGCAGGCAGATTACAGAGTTAGCGGAAGCAGGAAACGGGCGCCATTTTGGGGCACACGATGGGAGGGGTAATCTAGCTCAGGCTGCCAAGGCGCCATAGGCCGCAGAGGGCTGCGGCTCCCGACCGTCCCCGGGCTGCTCTCCACGGCTCTCCACAGGGTATGACATAGGAAACCAAAGCTCACCTCTTAGGTGGATGCTGTAGGCTGTGACATCCAGCGAGTGACTCTTCCCACACACTCCAGGCTTCTGCTTTTGAGGATCAATGTTTGTATACAGTACGAATTACCAAATGTCACAGACTGAGGATGGCCACCTCAGATGTCTACCAGTTCATGCAAATGAGGGAAGTGACAAATTGGCTCACATTTCTTAAGGCTCTCCATGTGGACCTTTGTCTTTAATGAAACTCTTTCTTAGATGGTGTGACATTTCTCTGACTTCCTAATCAGCAAATTTCAACACAAGCTAAGTTTTCTTGTCTATTTCAAGCATGGCCTCTATATTCCTTGCTCCAAAGCCAGGCATGTTCTCTTTCCCTTATCCTTCTCGTGTCCAGTGGACATTCAGTATTACTAATCCATGTATGCCTAGAGGACCAGTTCATGTGGGTTTGTGTCTCCCACTGTAGTCTGGGAGAAGCTCAACGAAGTTATATACCTAAGAACACCAGGAAGTTTGCCACACTAAGTTATCCTGCCATCATTTCACCTACTACAAAAGCTTAACTCCACAAGTCAGCTGCAGGTAGCCTAAAAGAAAGGAGTGGCCTGTATTGTTTTCGCATTCCTAAGGACACTCTACTATGGGTGAGGACAGAGTACTCTGTCTCTTGGGTCTTTGTAGGAAATCTGCAACATAACCTGATATCCTGGTGCCCCAAATGATATGTACTTATCATTAACAGAGAGCACAACACTATCAGAAACACAAAATAGTGTGGGAGAATCAAGACAACACAACACAACAACAGTATAGATGACACGACAGCAAATCACCACATTCTAACAGATGGGACTTTGTTCCCAAGACCTAGCAACCTGGTAAAACAACAACCACCCTCAATAAACATAGGAAAGTGAGCATGCACAGAGGGTATGTGAATACACTGAGGGCATGAGAAGCAGAGCTTAGGACTCGGGGATGTCTTTGTGCAGGGCATGAACCCTAACCTAGGTCTCTAACAGAGGGGGCATCCACCTGGCTGGTGACCCCAGCTACCAAAGCCCAGAGCCTTTGAGAAATGAAAAACCTCTATTCTAAGTGAACAGTGTCAACCTGGACTATCTTTCCTGAGAGGCTGTGAAAAGTCATCTCTGCATGGATTGCTTATTTGTATACACACAGCATATTTTGTGACAGGCAAGGTGAAAATGGAAAATGTGAAGGCTGAGAACATGCCAGATATGTTTGCTAAACATTGAAGTGATTTCTATGATAATGAATGCATGCCTACCGAGCTGTGACAATTTGGAGTAAGATGAATTACCAAGTACCCTGGTGCATTTAACAACCCTGGGATGTTATCAGGGCTGGGAAGTTAAATTTAATTCCGCATATCGAACGTCCAGCCAAGCTCCCGAAGAATGTGGAACGAAAGCTAAAGGAGCCACACATCTTTATAAAAATCCCTAAACTTGACCAACAACATGCGCATGCTTGCTTCCTCAAGTTTCAGCAGGCCAAGAGCCAAATTTTCTGAATTCATTTCATACCTGTGATAGCTTCCAAAACTAATACCTCTTGCTTTTGTTTAGTACACAGTAGTCATGGATTATATCATGACTAGAATTATAAGATGAGGTGAAAGCCAGAAAGGAACAGGACAGCTGTTGAATTCACAAGTAAGGACCAGCTAGCCTCAGAGATGATACTTCAAAGAAAGAAAAAGGAGTGATTAGGAACAAAGCTTAGAGGGATGCAAATGAGGCTTGAGAAGGTACTTTGGTGGGTTCTACATGATGCATGCTGAGTGAGGCCCAAAGCAGTGTGCTCCTGGGAACCTTAAAACATGGGCACTATAAAAATGCAATGGCTTTACAAAGGAGGTGGGTGTCTGGTTTTAGTTCTGGTTTTGTTCCATTCTATATTAGTTGTACAACCCTGGATGAATTACTCAACATCTTTGAACTTCAGGGTCCTTATCCATGGGACAGGGCTGGTACATCATAACACAGCAGAGGTCAATGAGAAGCACAGACAGAGACCTCAGGATAGTATCTCAGAGGTGAAGGCAACTTGGCATTAGATTGAAGTCCTTGTCACCTTTAGGTTTCCTGGATGGGCCCAAATACTAGACTAATAAATATAGATTAACAGGAGAATATATGCATATTTATTTAGTAAAAGTTTTATGTGACATGGAGCCTGCAGAAACAAAGATCCAAAGACCTATGGAGTGGTTGCCTACATTCAGGGAGGAGCGGACAGCCACACAGATGTCATTGCAAGGTTTTAAAATCATGTCAATAGACTGAAGGGGGAGACCTTCTAGCCCAGGAAGGTTTTGATACAATTTTGCCCAAAGAAGAGGCGATGGCAAAAAAATGACCTTCTTAGATGCTGCTGATAATTCTGAAACCAAAATTTAGCAAACACATGGAGTAGTTCCTCTTTAAAAAGTGGAAGAAAATGAGCACGTGAGGCATTTCCTTGGGGTTTGAGAAGCACATGAAACTAGTCAACTAGTCATTACATTTGAATCCATGCCTCTAGCTACCCTAGAAAATAATTATGTCAGAAAATTTCATTAATTTTATGTTTTTGGGTAATTCACTGATTCTAATTGGCTTTGAGAATTGGTGACTGCAGAGCCTCTCTTGGTAAGCTCACAAATGAAAACAACATTTTCCCAGGGTGACGAAATGTAATTGAATTATTACTCCAATTTTAATAACCCTCAGTATGTTGGCACTTTGAGAGTGCAGTTATTGATACAGGTTGCAAGATGGAGCCTCATAGGAGAACAAAGAAGCACCAGAGCTTGACAAGTGGGGCCCAACACATCTACACTGAAAGAACAACAGAAACAATAAGAAGAATAGCTTCTGCCTGCCAAAAGCCAAATGCCATTTCACAATTTTTGTGTATCAATTCACTGAATCCTCATGACGACGCTATGAGGGAGGTGTTGCTATGGTCTCCAATCTGCAAAGACGTAGCAGTTGACAAACTTGGCTGCATTCATAGAGCTTGTGCAGAGTAGAGCCAACCAGGGAGGGCCTTCTAGCCGACAGCTACAGAACTGCTGCACTGGATTCACTGGCTTTGACCTGAGCTTTCATCTTTCCCAATGGACATCTCATGTTTTAAGCTGAGCAGTACAGGTACTATTTTCATAAGTCAAAACCATTGACTCCTAGTCGTTTTGTGTAATTCAACCCGAGAGTCCAGGGATTATTTCTTAGGAAAACCAGCATTTTGTTTCTCTTCTCATTGTCACCTGCTGAAGTAGAAGGAAATGACCAAGATGATTCTATTGGGATGGGTCTTGGATTCTTGCCTAGAACATTAGGATGCAGAGCTGTCAGGTCCAGAACTCCAGTAGCTCTTCAATAGCGTACAACTGAATCCTCCATAGACAGTTTCCTTATGTCTTATCCATAACCACGAAAATTGCTACATGTAAAGTTTTGTGCTTTCCAGGACTGAAGGACTCACACAAGGGGAGTCAATTCATCTTCCTTTCACTTTCACTCTGAGGCCTTTGAAATGAATCTGATCCTTTATTAGCCATTCTTGAGAGACAAAAAGGACTTCAGTTTTCCTAGTGACATGAGTGATAAGCCAGAAATGTCCAATAGCCCTAACCTTTAAATCCGAGGCCTTTGACTCTGCAGCCAAGTAGGCCACAAAATGCTGAGACAATTTTCTTGTCCTTTTTACCTGAAATCATTACAATTTCATCCTCACATCTCTAAAGTGACACCTGCATTGTAAGGAAGCACAGAGACATAAAGTGTGCTCCTTATAAAGTGAGATAGCAGAGGTACAGGAAAAAGAACTGGAAATTTCCACAAAACAGTGAACAGGGAAGTTTTACATGTAAAGGCTTATTTAAGAAAAGTAGGATGTCAAAGGCAGTGTCCAAGTCTTTATTAAGAATTTATCTGAAATTTATAGTTGTTTCTGTGCAAAATTTCCCTATTTGGACCCGGCAAGCACTCACATTTATCTCCAGTTCATGGGATACACTGAGAATTAAGTGAAGACAGCATCAATACTGTGCTAGCCCCTGAAAAATAGCCATTGTCCTTTAAGTGAGTTACATAAAGCCAAACCCAATTTCTAAGATGGAAATGATTGTCCCAATTGCTTAAAGGCATTGCTTTGTTGGTAATTGATGATTACTCTGTCTAAGAATATAGAGATTGTATATTTCAGTGGTAATATGAGTAATGTTCTTTGATCATACATGATTTAATTATAGGCTCAAGGACTTTAGAATAGGAAGGAGACTCTTTCAGTGTTATCCCACTGAAATGGTGTTAGTAACCACATGGCATGCAAAACAGGACTGGTTCCCAGAGAGATGTTTTATTTCTGGTGGTGGTTGGGGGTGGGAAATTATGGTTAAAAAAATCTCCTGGAATTTACTTGTCTAAATTTATTTACAACCAATCAGAGTTGAGAGGCTTTAAGCTTGGGAACAATAGGGCTAAGAGTCTCCTAAGAGTCTCTTTTTGCAGTGGGACCCCACTGCAAAAAAAAGACATGCTTTTGCCTTGGGAGGTGGCAAACTTCAGGGTATTAAACTCCCTAGCTTTCCTGTCTGATCATCCATTAGAAATCCTCTCTCAGGACTGCTGGGAGATGGAGGATGTTGCTACCACTTTTAGATCTGAGGGTGAATGAAGAGATCATGAGCAGGTTTAATGTGGTCTGGAGAACTACTGGCCATGTACCTGGTGGCCACAGCAGTTGGCATGAAGGAATGCTCTGGAGTGAAATCCTTCAGAACTGCATATGGGAGTGCAGAGCACTGGCCCTTTCAGTGATGTAGGACAACTTGGAGAGAAGAATGAAGCCAAGTACATAGAATCCTCCTAATGGGTGAGGATCATCTTCTCCAGTACACACTTGAAAGCTATTGCAAGCAGCCTGGTAGAAAAGAACTTTCAGAGAAGCTGTTTAAGGTAACTGTCTGAGAAGACTCAAGAGTGGAGTCTGAGCAGAGCTCCATCCCGCTGGGTTTGGAGACAATAGGAAATGGTTCGAAGCCTCAGAAATTTGGAAACATTGTCTGACTTTCATGTTTTGAAATTTCTCCAGAATCGAGAAAATACTTATCAGCTCTGATTTTATGTCTTGGAGAACTAGGAAAATGTAAATTGCAGTTTTATTGTGTCAAAGTCAGAATCCATTACAGTCATGGAATGAAGCCAGTTAGGTCTCCCTCATCAGGTTTCTTGATGCTGGGGCTGAATATCCAGTACCCACAATGTAAAGGAGAAATTGTTTAATTTGGCTCTGGTTGCAAGGGATCTAGTTCATGGTTGCTTAGCTCCAAGTCAGAAAGAAGCATTGTGTAGGAAAAGACTGGGAGAGAAAAGTTGCTTAGCAAAGGGTAGCTGGGGAGCTGAACAAGGAAACAGTGCAGGAGGGAAAGGCTAGGGACCACACTCAGCGCTCGAGGGCGTACTTTCTTAAAGTACCTGCTCTCTGCCAGGCAACAAGATGACAGTGCTGGCTAGTGTGAGGCTGCTCCTGTGTCCCTGGAATTCAACTCCAAAGCAGAAATTTAAGAGCATGTCAGCTATTTTGTGGCACAAATATTTTTAAGAGAGCAGTGATGGGGACGCTTTCCAGTGTCCTGGGCTGGGGCAGCCTACAGTTCCTACTGGCAAGGTATGTGTCCCACAGTTCTGGGTGGCTTTGTATGGCCTATGGGAAGATTGAAATCTTGTCCTGTCCAGGACGGTAAGAAGTCATCAGTCACCTTCATAACAATGACAGCTGCCTCTTTTGGGGCCTACCCTGCTTAATACTGTATAAGAGATCTCTGCACATTGTCTGATTTATTTCTTATAATACTTTATGGTGTAGATGCTAAGCTTTATATTTTTTAGATTGCCTAAGGGACTTTCTTACCTTACAAATAGTAAGAAGTGGTGATGGAAGGGCCAACAGGGGCAGAGGGATCCCTTCAGCCAGGGCCTGGAAATCTTCCTGCATTGCAGTTGGTGAGAGGCCTTTGGCACTCTATGTTGTAGACCATTCTGAGGATGTGGTTAGGTCCTGAGTCTGCCACCCTACATGACAGTACAGGCTTGGGGCCAATGAGAGGGAGTCTCCTAATACTTGCATACTCAGTAAAGGAAGCCTTACAGCTGTCTTTCAACAAAGTCCCAGTAGGGCCCGGTACACCTGTGTTCCCAGATGCACTCTGCTCACCCCCAAGTAGGTTTTAGAGAGGTTGGCTGGCCGTGCACAGCAGCCTACAGAATGCAGAATCCTAGCTCTGAGGCAAGGAGAAGAGTCTGGAACCAGCTCTGGCTCAGGTTTCTCACCTCCCTGGGATTCTGTATTTTCCCAGCCTGTGATCATTCACCCAGACCAAAGTGGTTCTTGTAAGATACTGAGTGTTGCCAGTAAGATAAGGAATTGCTATCAAATTTCACCTGTGAAGGTTCTTCCTCTCTTTTTGCACTCTAGGATTGATGCCTCTTGACTTTCAAGATAGGGAGAGGAAGAGGTCACAAGGAGGGAAATTTATAGGGCTACTTCCCCGGGCAATTTCCAATGTGTAGCCATAAATATTTTCAAGAGGGATGAAAACGGTTACTCTAACTCCCTGGCCCACACTACAGTGGTCCCGGAAGCAGAGAGGTGGGGCCTGCCAAGGAGTGTGGGCAGACCAACCCCATGGGGCAGCCTCAAGCTTCCTGTTTGTCCCACGGGAGAGGAGGGAAAGGAGGCATGTGGCTGTTGAAGGTGCCCCCTGCCCCTGCCATTTGTTCTTAATCTCCCCAGGCACACAAGCTCTTTGCCAGCCTGCACCTATGGGCATCAGTTTCCATTTCTTCCCATCCCCCAAGCAGTGAGCAACAAAAGAAAGACATTCGAAGAGCCATGAAATGTTTTTAGTGAGACTGCTCTCCAGAGAGAGATTGAGGAAGCGATTTAAGCAACCTTATTACAAAATAAAAAGTATCCTCCTACTCCATGACAGGAAATGTGAGAAAGAGAGACAAGCTCATAAAAAAGCACTAAAAAAGTTTTCCAAAAGAACTGGAACAAAGAGACATTAAATCATTAGATACAAGAGAAGCAGTATATATATATTCTTGCCTTCTTTGGAAATCATGCATTGCATTTCAAATATTCTAATTATGAAGATTCATCAAGCTGTGTGAAATAGCTGGGGGTGAGCCCTTTATCTTTACCATGACAGTTTAGAGGTGTTTCCAACTTCTTACTGTTGACCGTGTCACGAGTATATTCGGCATTGCTACTAGAGAGATTTCAGGTGCTTCATATTTTGTTTGTATAACACTTGAATGATGCATCATACTTTAATGGCCTATAAATACGCCAGCTCATTAATAAAGCTTATTAGAACACAGGTACGACACGATGTGGCTACACTTCCAGGTTAGCTTGCTGTCTCCTTCCCTGATTGGACTGAATATTCTTGCTGATACTGTCTGTCACAAGGAAATGATGCACTCTGCTTTTGGAAGCTTTTATTTCTCCCAGTTCTGTTTGGCTTTGACACTGGCCATTGATGTCTAACCTTTCAATAGGTTTCCTGGGCATTTCAAAACTCATGGATTTAGTGAAGTTTCTAAGTGGGATATCTACCTCCTATATTTTAATGTATAAAATACGGGGCTGCTTGGAGATGCTGCCAAGAATGGGCTGAGACAGGCATCAGTGCTTGGAATATCAAGAGACAGTAAAGCAAGCCTTTCCCCAGAGGGGCTTTGAATCAACATTTTTCCCATGGGGCCTGGTTTCCTTTGGCGGTTGCAGGAGCACTGCTTTCCTCCGTGGTGCATTTGGGATACAGACCTCACCCTTCCCCTCTGAGAGCCCGGGTATGGGCAATGGAAAGCGTGTCTATTAGTTTGAAATGTTGTAGTCCATGAGTGGTGGTCAGGGGGGCAGAAAAAACACAGGTGGCCCCCTCTTTCATGGTTAGAGATTAGTAGAAAGGGGAGAGGAGGAATGAGTTGGGGGTGGGGTGGGTGGGTGTGAGAGGAAGGGTTTCTTTTATGAAAAGATGTGAGCAAGGTAGCCCTAGGATGGCATGTAGAAATAAGACAGGTCTCGTGGACCCAAGGTCTGTTCTTAGTTGCTCTCCTAATCTCTTGGGAGGGGGGGCAGACTGCTTACAGTATTTAGATACAGAACGTGCTTCCTAAGTACATCCACCACATCTCAAAGCAGAGGACAGAATGGGTGCAGAGCCTGAGCAAGATTTCAGTGGCCCACTATCTCTCTTAAGAAGCTTTTAAGATGAATAAAGTCACATAAAAATCAAAGTAGCAAGCAGTATGATTCCACAAGGCACGTAGGTAAGAAAGAGACTCAATTTAAAAAGCGCTGCCTTGCTTAATATACCCAGGCCTCTAACAAGCCACCAAGCGGCTATTGTACTCTCCCAAGTCCATGGACGTATATCGTGTTGAGAGGCATAGGTCCAAAGTCAGGATATTGTCTGGGAAACACAAGCCTGCAGCCTGTCCTGGAGCTGCCACCTCTGCATACCTAATTCCATCCAGAGGAACAGAAACCCAGGCCTGGGCTGCAGCAAGGGTCCCCAAAGGACACACTGCCACTTATTTTCATTACAATTATTCTCTGTCACATGCTGTGCAAGTTCTTTTTGTTTGTTTGTTTGTTTGTGGCTGGCTCAGCCCACCCTGGGGGCAGGGTTGGCAGGGCCCGTGGCACTGGAGATTTAACAGCAGTCCCTGTGCACTTGCCTAAGCAGGCACTTTAGACAGCTGAGCTATCTCACTGGCCTCACAAGTGGCATTTTTGAATGCTATTTCTAACAAGTCCCTTCATTCAGTGTGCCTTGAGGGACAGTCAGAGTGTCCAGGCCACACTCTAAAATACAAACTTGGCAAGCCCGAAGGACAGAACATGAAGCTTCCCAGACAGCCAGGGAGTTCTGCCAACAGGGCTAAAATTCAGGCACTGCACCGAGCAGCCCAGGCAGGTGCGTCTGCTCAGTGAAGGGGAAGTGGGGAAGTCCCCTCTGAGGATGGCTTCTCTCCCTCTGGTGGGTCTGTGTGTTTTCCTCTTTGACGGTCTTGATTCTTAACTTTACCACTTCTGCATGGATCTATGACTTTGTCAGACTCTGGAGCTTTGTGTGGATTCTGGGGTGACTTCCTTGGGGATTGTCTGTACTATCGCAGACCAGGGACAAGTGCTCCTGGCATGCCCCAAGGATCCTTTATGAACTGTGCTCTAAGGTCAGCATCTTTCCACTGAAAGCTTTTCCCAGACTGTTCCTGAGAGCAGGATGATAGAAAACAGCCACATCTCTGGCCCTGATTTATAAGTGTAAGGCAGGCTCAAAACCTATTCATAACAAAGCAGTATTTTCCCACCAAAATGCATTCTTAGATCCAGTTTTGTATGAAGAGACCTAGAGCTTGATCCAAGAGCTTTGAGTGTTGCTGGAGATATTCCTGTTTCTCTGGGTCAGGACACTTTAGTGCATTTTAGAGAATCCCTTGGTTGCATTGAAATCAAAGTTTTCAAAAACTTCCAAGCATCTGAATCCCCTGGGCTTTTTAAAAATGAATTTCTAGCCATCTCATCAAGAGCTTCTGACCAAGACAGGACCAAGAGTTTGTAGCTAGAAGTTATTCCTGGGGATACTGGCTTGGATAGTATCCCCTCAACTTGGTCCATTCTGGCTGCTAAAACAAAATACCAATATATCAGTTGGCTTACAGACAAGAGTAATTTATCATACTAGAAGCTCTGGAAATTGAAGAGTCAAAGATCAAGACCCTGTGTAGTGACAGTCACCTCACATACAGCTGTCACTGTATTGGAAAAGGGATAAGAGATCTCTCTGGGATCCCTTTTATAAGGGTATGGGGCCTTCGTGGCCTAATTAATTCCTGAAGGCCTCACTTCTTACTACCATAACCTTGGAGGTTAGTTAGTACTTCAACATATAGATTTCAGGAAAAAATATTGTGTGGCAGATCCCAAATTAATGTCCTTCCTGTGGTCTCAAAATAAGAATAAATAGATAAAAAGTCATACTTCCCCTATTCCAATTTGACTGATGTCCTTATGAGACTAGGAGAAGACATCCAAAAACAGTCACAAGAAGACTGTCTTTGTTGCTTTTCTGGTTACTGGAACAAAAATACCTGACCCCTACAAGGTAACAGAGTAAAGGTTTATTTCAGCTCACAATTTGTAGAGGTTTCAGTCCATTGTCAGCTGGCGCCAAAGCAGGATGGCATGGCGGAGGAGAAGCAGCCCACGGTAGGGCAGGCAGGAAGCGGGAAGCAAGCATGCCAAGCCTCCCTTTCCCTTTTATCCCACCTGGCCCACAAGCCTTCTGGGTAGTGCCACCTCCATCCAGGCAGACCCTTCCTATTATATACACCTAGAACTATGCTGAACCAATCAGAAGACTGATTTAGTACCACACACCCTCTACCCCAGAATCACACATCCTAGATCCAGCCAGCTCTGAAAAGTCCTGCCTATGGACACATGAAGCCATGGGGGGACATCTAGATATAAATTACAGCAAATATCACATAGCAACAGAGGCAGCAACAAGAATGATGAGTCTACAAACTTAAGAATGCCTTTGATTTCTAGCAATACCACAAACCAAGAGAAAAGAATAGACCAGGTCTTTTCCTGGTGACTTCAGAATGAGCATAACTTTACTGTCCCCTGGATTTCAGACTCCAACCCTCAGGCCCAGTGTGAGAATAAATCTTTATTGTTTCAAACCACCAGATTGTAATAGTTTGTTCCTGCAGCCCTAGGAAACTAATATACCAGAGATGCTGATATTAATGACCCTAGAACCACTTTTGAGAAATACTGATCCAAACTAATTAGCTCATGTCCTTCTTTCACCTCTATGTTCCCTTGCAACACCCATGATAAACATCCTTTTCTACAATAATTCTTACTTTTATCTGCCAGTGTCTGCTTAATTCCCTAAGAAGAATTTTCACCAGCTCCTGGTTTCTTAATACTTTCCTGTTTCTAGTTCCTGATCTTTTTTACCCATATGGTCCCTCAAGGCCCACTTCTGCTGTGCTGTGGTCATAGAGGATCTCCTGATGGAGACTTGTTGCTTCAGTTGTCTAGGGTTTCACATGCTCTAGCAAAGGCTGAAGACACGGGTCGCAGAGCAATCACAAGAGCCGTCGAGGAACTGGAGGGATGGGGTGGAAGTGAGGGGATTTTGGCTTCCGGAAGACAAGCATTAAGAGGGATTTATCTGTCCTCAAATATATGAAGTGTTACTGCATGTTCTACACAGACAGCTGCCATCCCATCCCCTCTGAGGATGGCCCAGAGGAAGGTGGGCTTAGGGAGGAGAATTTTGTGTGGACAGAAAGAATTTCTGGTGGAAGATTTTAAGTCACTGGAATGTCAAGGGAGATGTTTAAGTAAGAGCAGTCACCTCTTCATTAAATTTGATTTAGACAAGGGCCTTTCATGGAGCCAGGTGAATGGACAAGGTAGACTCAGGAGATGCTCTCTGCTCTTTGGAACTTGCAAAAGAAGAACAAATGTCCAGTTGGGAAAAAAATAACTCTAAAGGAAAGAAAGAAATCTTGCTCTGTTGATATAGTTGTGAGCTCAGACAGAGAATCTGTTTGGATTTTTTCATTCATATTTTTAACTGAATGTCTACAAGATGCCCTTTTCTTCAGCACTTAGATTAGTAGATTTGGTTTTAATCACTCTGGTATCTTCTAGTCTTTCAAGACTAACTTATCCCCCTGCAGAAGGACAAAAGCAGTGCACTCTTATTTTCTATTGTGATATTCCAATCATCACAAACATAGCACATGTTCATTATATCATTGTATGGACTGGTACCCTGGACAGGAATCAACTGGATCCTTCCCCAGGGTCTCAAAAAAATGCCATTGAGCATGAGTGGCTCTCCCAGTGCTAGGGATCCTCTAACCTGCACAAGTTGGCAGTGCTCAAGGTTCTTTTAGCTGAGAGGTGAGGTCACCGCTTCTCTGCTCACTGGCTGCAGGGGGCGGTTTTCAACATCCAAAGTCTGTCTTCTACTTCTCAGGCCCTCTCACAGTGTGGGATTTTACTTCTTCAAGACCAGCAGAAAAATCCCCCTCTGACGCAAATACGTTCTTTACAACCTACAGGCCAGCCATGGGTGCCATCTTCACTGAAGTGGAGGCTGAGAGGCAGGCATGACTCGCGGATGCTTCTGCTGTTCCTCAAGGCCTGGTGAAGGTGAGACCTAAGGGCTTAGCCTGTATTTGGGACTTACCTGATTGTAGAAATGAGCAACAGAATTCTAACCTGGAAGGCTGGAAGTTTGAATGATTCCCATTCACACACTAGCTGAGTTCTAAAACTTACCTATTAGCATCAAGTTCTGTAATGTGGAAAATATAGAAATCATGGATTTTTCTACTCCTTTTTTTCTTCTGGCAGTCTAGCACAGAAGGTAGACTGTGGAGCAGCTTGCCTGGGTTCATGTCTTCTCTCCAATGTGAACTATATTGAGCCAGTCACTGAGCCTTTCTGTGCTGTTTTCCTTCTTTAAAAGTGATGAAAACACCAACTCTTGCCTTGTGTACTGGTGGTGGGCATGGGATGAGCTAGTACATGTGAGTACTTAGCTACTACTAGCTTGGAACAGCATAAACACGTACAAGTATGAACTTTTGAGGTGTTCTGGTCAGAACACCAGAACCCTGTGTCATTCACATGCCATGGGTGTTCTTAGGATTTCTTGACTCATCTAGATAACTCTGCTCCTTTCTCTTCCACACAGGAAAGCATTTCAGAATGTAAAGAGAAGACTGTTTCTTATGGGGATGAGTTTGATTTTTTTTAAAAGAGTTATTTATAAATTTCAGTATTTGACACTGAATAATGACAGGGGAGATTTAGTGAGCCCTCACTGTGGGTAGTTCTGCTCTGGGCTGTGGTGTTATGCTAAGAACATGGCATTTGATCCTCAGGATGCTCCTAGAGATAGACACTATTTTTCCCTTGACCAAGGTGGAACCTGAAGCTGCTTAATTATCTCAGCTCTCTGGTAGTGAAGCCCAATCAGGAAAGCAATGGCAGCTTCTGGACTTTGGAACACTCTTTCTGTCCCATACCATCTCCCCATTTTTTTTGCTGGCCATCCATCTCTTGACTTAACATCATGACATGCCAGTCAAGGAATACTAATGGAGAGGACACAAAAGGAGCATGGGACTCAGTGTTTGTGTTTTCTTGAGAACAAGATGGCTGCAAGCAAAGGTAGGGGAGGTAAACAACTCAAGATCCACATACTTGGCGAGTGTTCATGTTTGCTGCATATCGGGCCCTGGACAGTGTCTTTCCTCATCACTGTTTGCTTCAATCCTCCTAAAGCACTGTGAAGAGCTTTTAGTATCTTCCTGTCGCAGACCCTGAAGTTGATAATGAAAAACTGACATGCATCAGACTTAAAGTCTTTCAGGCCCCCAGCCCACACTGTCTCCACTGCATGGTGTTTACTCAGCACTGTAAGCATCAGAGGGGAAGCAAAGAACTGGGGTGCTACAGCACTCTCAGAATGGGGGAGAGAGCATGTCAGGCTCAGCAGGAGAGGAAGCAGCAGGGCCCCGTTGGCCCAGACTTGTCTTGTTGCATTTCTGATGGACTTGATGCCAAGGGCTTTGTGGAGGCCCAGTCCCACCAGGTACCACTGTAGTAACACAGGGCAAGTCACTCAATGCCTTCAGCATCAGCTTCTTTATTTTATCCAATTAAAACATAACTTTTTCAGAAACAAATAGAAATAAATTTTGACAGACTGGGTCGATGCCGCAACAGTTCAGTTCGCACTTCTCATTCAAACGGATCCTCGAAGAGTGGAAGTAGAGAGGAGGGGAGCAAGAAAGGAGAAGTTGCTGCTGGGGAAGGGACTCCATGGCCAAAGGGCACAGCATTGTCAGGGTGTTAGCAGTGAGTGCTGAACAAAACAACCCAACTCTGCAACTGTAGGTGTCACTCTTGAATACCACTTTAAACTTTTTCCAGTTTGCTTCCAGAACCTAGAAAATAAGCAAATACATAGAAGATATCCAGATACATAGGTGTGTGTTCAGTGCTTGATGGAGAGGAGAGAAGCACAGCGACACTTCTTCTACTGCTACCCTGACTGCTCTTCCTGTATTGCTCATCCATTTCTCCTGCTGCTGTTTCTCTTACTTCTGTTGTATAATTTTTGTTGGAAAGAATACCACTCAAAGCATGGGCTCTTTGGTGCAGATACTGTTAAGAAGGTTTGCCCGTTCTGAGTCTCACCCTGCATGCCAAATGTCTACCAGGGATGAAGGCTTGGGGTGACATCACCAGATGCTCTGCTCCAGACATGGGGTGGTGAGTGGAGGCACCTCTGCATCTCAGGAACAAGTAGGTGATGAGCTTGGAGAGGAAGCAGTGCCACTTCTCAGGTGTGTCAGAGGTTGGCAAGGATGACACCAGACATTATGGTGGGCTGTGTCCTTTCCAGTGTATGTGTCAGCGGGCTTTTGGGAAGCCTTGACAGCATACCTGAATTAGGGACACAGGTTCTGGAAGCAGGTTTGGTACTTAGGCCCTTAGATGATTCAGTTAGTGTCCCTTTGCCTCCAATTCCCACTTATCACATGTCTCCAGACATTTCCAGTGTCTGGAGAATGCTGCAACAGTGATAATCACAGGGACAGAGTCCTGCGGTGATTCAGTAGCCAGCACATGTGAGGCTCCTGGCAAGTCCTCAGAAACACTCTTAGCTTTATTATCACTGTTATTCAGAGAACACTGGCATTCAGCACAACCAAAGCAGGCATACAAACAGAAAGCCTGAAGAACACAGTAGATCTACAGCCAGGTGTGTGCAGATACCTCCTAGATATTTGTGCCTTCTTATTATCCTGAGAGATAAGGATTCACTTGACTCAGGCTCTGTGTGTGTTACTGAAGCACATATCATGGTAAAGATGTTTCTAGAAAAGCCCTTTAGGATGCCCACATTTTCCGTCTCTAGTCATGGAAGGGCAGTGTGAGACTTTAGGGAGAATTGTTGGACTAATATTGGGAAGGTCATGGATTAGCTATCAAAAGGTCCCAACTAAGCAACCAAGAGTCACATCTGCCCATGCGAGCTGGAAATTACTAGCTTCTAACTCCTGTAGATCCCTACATGTTCCAAATATGATTCATAGCTGAAAACAAAGTTCAAAAGCTGATTCAGAAGAAACTATTAAGCATATCCTGAAAGAAAACAGTTGATTTCATCTGTTTTGGAAAAGCATTTCAGCATAAAGGGGCCTCAGATGGAACCAATGGCCTTTTACAAAAAGCCAGATTTTGCTGGGGTCAGAAGGAAATGCAGACAGGCAGGTTTGCTGATGGCCTAAGATAAGACCCAGGGAGCTGGGCAGGCAGCCTGAGCACAGAGTCTTGCGCTCATGCTAGGAGCTTATCAGCTAGAGAGAAAACTGGAAATGATTATCACTGGCTTTCAGCTGAGTGCAATGAACAAAGTTTGTCAGTTCCTTTATTTCTCCCCAAAATGAGAGTCAATGGCACTGTTCCAGCCTCATTCTTCCCTGCTTCCCATATCTGAGAAGGCACAGGATTGCCTACTAACTATGCCATCTAAGTTTCAAAGACTCTCGAGGAGCCACAGTTTCCAATGTCTGGAGAATGCTCCAATAGGCAATGTCCCCTCTGTAGCCCCAGTAGTTCAGCCAGGATTTGCTGCACTCCACACTCATTGAACAGCTTTCTTATGGGGAAAACCTAGCCAAAGGATGTGTATTTTGGCAACCTGCTTTTTCAAAGTAGTACAGCTGGGCTCCACAAACAGTTCAAGAAGAAAACGTCACCCAGGAGTAGAAGTGCTCAGTTCTTAATATTTCTTCTACAGCTACTCAATTGGTCTCTTTCTTTTTTGTTGAAACTTCAAGCAATAATACTCCCTAAGAAACTTTCCACTTAGAAGAAGAAAATGTCAAAAAGGTAGAGAAAGAATAGAACACAAAGGGCTCATAGGAGGGCTGGGGAGACCCCGTTTCCTACAGCAACCCATAGCTAAAGGGGCCAGACCATGTCTAGAAGTGACACTGTCCGGGCAGAAAGCAGAAAACAGCCATACTTCTGGGGCTATCTCTTGTTGCTTTTATCCCAACCTGCCCTACCCTTTCAAAATTGAATGAAAATCTAACAATAAGAAAGAATGTATTACTTAGAAATGTGTTCAGTTGTAACTGAACATTCACATTATTGTGGCTTAACAAATAGAAAAATCATTTTTTTTCATAGCACAATACATTTGAAAAGAGCTATTTCCTGTAATTGGTTAGTGTCTTGGACATGCTTGAAGTGGTTATGATTTTCTGGGCTTTTGCAACATGCTTTATACTTCATGAGCATAAGGTGCTTGATGCAGTTCTAGATAATCAAATATGCCTCCAAAGCACACAAAGACAAGAAGGTTATAAGAGGTACCTATCCCTGCAGGCAGAATAGCAAAAAGTTTTCCATAATCACCAGACTTTCACTTATACCTCGCAGCACTAAATCCTGGGTTTTCCTAGCTGCAAGGAAGGTGGAGAAGTGAATGTTTGGCTACCGAGCCTCTGCAATAGGAAATAACAAGGGTAGAGAGAGTGACCATTAAAAAAAAATCAACCAATAACATTTTTTGGCAAAAGGGAATGTGGAATCTAAATTAAGTGAGATAAACCCTGCCTCTGTATCCCTTAAGTTCAGTGAATAGATGTGAGTGTAATGCAGGAATCGTGATTTTAATAAAGCTCTCTGTTTAATTATAATAACCATCCATATCACAGAGTCCCTGGTCCACATAAGAATCTTTTCTTTCCCATGGAAAATGAGAATTCATCCTGTAAAGAATGGATTGCTGAATGCTACCTTCTTCTAAAACAAATGACCCCCTTAACTCCCTCTAAAATTGGAAAACTAGCCAACAGTGTGGACGCACTCTTCCATAAGGAAGCTATTAACCCTTCATAGCACAGCACACAATGGTGCCCCAATTTATTGTCACTTGTACAGACAGAAAGCCTGAGGACCAAGGCCTTCCATTCTGTAAAAATCAGTAATGAGCCAGTTACACAGGATGCTGAGGCAAGAGAACTGTAAGTTCAAGGTCCAACCAGGTGATTTAGTGAGACCCTGTCTCAAACGAAAAAAAGAATGACTAAGACTATAGCTTCCTGGTGGAGGGCTTGCCTAGCATGCTTGAGGCCCTGGGCTCAGTCCCAAGTGATGTAAAACACAAAAGAGAATAAATCATAGAAATGAGTAAGAAGAATTCACTCAGAAGTCCTTGAGGCACCCTGTGAGTTGGAGGGTGAGCGCAGCTGGGTGCACAGAGTTGGGATTTTTCCACCTTCAGACAAGGGTGTCAGCCCTTTCCTCTTTTGAGTCACAGCTGTGTGTCAGGTGCAAATCTCACTTGGCATAAGAAGCTGGAGACCATTCTCAAATGTTCCTCCTTTCCCTCTGTCTCTCTAGAATAGGCAGAACTAAATCCTGAGCTGATTCCATTTCTTGTATCCACTAGCAAGAAGATCTTTGTTCCAAGAACCCAAAGTCCAAATTCACACAAAAGTGACAGGGAAGGTACTGCTGACTAAGGCCTTTGGTTCAAACTTTATAAGAGCGTCTTCTGAGCACCTCAGGTGCCCCACGTAAATGCTCTAGGAAGGATTTCAACTGCCTGTTATCCTGGATGAAGAGTTCTGTTGGCTCAGAAGAGGAACACCCCCCGTTCCAAAGCGAGTTTTGTCCCCATAAATTGATTTTCCTATATAAAAAGCAAACAGTACATACCTGTTTCATCCTCCCAATAGATGGATGAATACATGACCCCCTTGTTGCTTATTTACCAGCCAGGTAATGTACATGACCTGACACACTCACTCTGCTATTTAACTCTTCAGGGCCCCATTACCATTCCTGTGTTGTAGATCCAAGGTCATGAAATGACCCAAGTTCCCCAGAGATTATAAAAAGCATAAGATTCAAACCCTGCTCTTTTCTGCCTTTCTTTCTTCATGCCTCTGAGCACTGATAGCCAATCAGGCTAAGAAAAATACTTCAGATCCTTTGTCAGTGTCAGCCATGTGAATGAGTCAGGGCCATTGCTTGACCAATTTGCTCTCCGTGAAAGCCTGAGAAAATGTTTTCTCTCCATATGATTCTCCTTAGGCACACTCTACATTATTGATCGCATTCCTCTGTGGCTTCATAAACTCCTTGATCATAAAATTTGGGACATAGCTGAGTTACATGATGTTACAGTACAGGTTATCCTATATCCTGAGTCTTCATTGACCATGAAAGGCTAGGGCCAAAATGTTGGCTGTCCTTGAAGCCCTCTAATTTTTGGTCTTCAAACTTAAGTTGTTAACCCTCCAGAAGAGAAGTTTATTATTATTAACCTACAACATAGGCAATTGAACTTAACCTCACTATCTGTTTGAATATCAAACATCTTAGACATAACATGGAACAGGTATTTTCCATGCAGGGTTTCTGGATAAATCCTGAGTAGATTTGATTGATCTTGTCAGGTACAAAGGTTGTGTTTCTTGTTATATAGGTCTTGTTTTATCTTGGTTTTAACCTTCCAGCAGAAAAATATAAAAACGAAGTATAAAAAGTAAAGTCATATTAATATGCTAAGTTGTAAAGGGCTCCATTCAACAACTTCTGACATTGCCAGTCCAATAGATAACCCACTACTGTTATGGACTACTGGACTATATTGGAATATTTTGCTGAATTCATGTACCTATAATTTTTAAATGACAATCTAAACCCATCTCTGACAAAACTAAACAAAAAAGGGGATACAGATGAAGGACCATTTTGTATCTGTATATTCAAAATAGTTAGGATAGATATACATCTACTTTCTCTTAATTCAATGAATAGAAATATTTGCACTAATAGTGTTTGTGGACAGGATATCATGTCTGTATCTTATACTATGAATAACCACTAAGAATATGCAGTGCATTAATTATTGAAACTGTCCTACTAATTGGTTTTGAAACTCTCTCATTGCTTTTGTTTCTCAATAAAATTATTTAAAAAAAGAAAAATACTTTAACAGCTATGCAGATTCCTGGCATCCTTGTGGACAAGAACTTTTTGGTTTGATCTGAGTCCATTTTGTGCAGCTGCTCAATATTATGTAATTATAAATCTGCAGATGTCAGTTACTTTCTGACTGCTTAATGCTGTGGATAATGAGCACCTGCTCATACGCACTCACTGCTGGGCTTTGAGAAGACACGAGGAGAGAAAGACAGGTACCAGTCAGCAGGGCTCCTCTCAGCACAAGGTGTTTCTGGCTTACAGAAAGACTTCCTTTAAATGGGAGTGGTATCAGCAGCCAGACCCCTTCTTCCTTACCAGTCCTTGCCTTGGCACCAGTAAGAGCTCAAAGTCAATAACCCAAGGCCTGAGGCCTGAATCTCTCAAGGGCCTGAGGTAGAATGGGCCTCTAAAGTGTGTGCTGGTCATGCAGAGCTTCAAAACTCCTCCCACAGATCTGGATGCCTCGGTGCACACCTGTAATTCTGGCTTCTTGGAATACTGAGGCAGGAACAGTGCTAGCTCAAGGCCAGCCTGTTCAAATCATTAAGACCTTGCATTAAAAAAAAAAAAAGACTGGGGATACAACTCAGAGGAAAATGTCCCCAAGTTCAATCTCCAGAACTTCAAAAAACCCAAATCAAAATCAAATGCAAAACAGCAGAGTGACTAACTTGTCTGTGGGCCAAGTAATATTTTGGCTTTGGAACTTGGTCTTGTGTTTTGGGACCTCTCAATCCTAAGGAAACCAGGAAGGATATTGTCACATGTCAGGTAAGGACAAAGGCTTTTAATTAGAAATGTCCTATTTGCAAAACATCTCTTTATGCAACACTTTAAAACTGTATGGTTCATATATGGCAATCAACAATCCCATTCCATTTGAATTCTAGCAAAACAAATATATATCACTGCTTTTGTGACCTGCATTTTCTGTGCTTTGTACTTTGGTATAGGGTATGGCTATTGTTAAGGTTTGTGTCCAGTTGTCCCCACAAAGCCTCATGCAGTCATTGGGGCTGCTTCTAGAGTTTGCGGTTAATTCATGATCCAGTGGTGGGATTATGGGTATGAGTGCTCTTGGGATTATAGGTGTGTGTTCTGCTTCATCCTGGGTTGGATAGCCTGAAAACAGTAGAAGCAAGGGAGAGAGGCTTGCTAGCTGCTGGAGCCACTGCTCCTCCCTTTGTTCTTTGCTGTTTTCCACCGCCATGAAGTGCCACTCTGCCTTGGAGCCAGCTGAGTATGGTCTGAAACCTTCATGAACTGTGGCTCAATAAACCTTTCCTTCCTTCATTTTGGGTGTTGAGTATTTTGTTCCAACAACAAGAGAAAAGTAACTGAGAACAACTATAACCACAAAGACTCAAGCATCCATAGGTTCTGTGCATTTATCCCATGGCCCTATTATTTGAGAAAAGATGGAGCTAATCTCACTGTGTTTCCTGCTGCCACTGTGTTTTCTGTTGCCTTTTATGAACCAACTTGTAACACCTGAGTGGACTCAAAACTCTTTGAAGTGTCCTGTGGTGTAGATTCCAATCAGCTTACAGGAGATGTGGGAGATAGATCTCAGTGCACTCAAATTAACGTGTGCCTTTCAGAAGCACCTCATTCCCTGTGATCATCCTGACTGGATTCCATGGAATCCCATTTCATGCTGATTTCTCACGGGCTCTGGAATCTAGCCGTGGAAAGAGAGATACAGTCACTCTTGCTAGCCAGGCATGTTTGGCAGCTTTTGTAGTAAACACTGAGAAGACTGGCCTTTGCGCTGGCATGTCTTGGGCATGAATCCACCCAACCACAGGTTTCTGGTGGGCCCTACCTGCCTAAGCCAGATGTCCTGGAGGTCCATGTAGTTCTAAACAACCTGAAGTTTTGGAGCAGAGTGTCGGCCTCATCATCCACATGATGCCCTGTGGAAAAATTCCACAATTGGGAGCATATAACATGGGAGCCCAGGGTGCTTCCTGGTGACCCATCTGCGGCCTGAGAGTGGGCTAGGACCAGCACAGACATAGTCACCTTCACCTTCACGGTGGATGTGAACTGTAGAGTTTCCTCCTGTGTTTCAGATGAGGAAACAAGCATGATGGGCAGAGGTGGGGGACAGAGCCAGTGACGGAGAGGACAAAACATATCTGATGTGCTGGTGCTCAGGCTACTGCAGCAGACTCTAAGAATACTTGTAATAAAAAAGGGAAGGAGAAACTGCTGGGAACACAAAATATTAAAAAATAATTTAGGCAAAGAAAGGTACTATTTTGACAGAAAAGGAAATTTAAGGTGTCAAGGGGATAGCATAAGAATGATGCTTGGATTTAGTGCCAACTTCCAGGTTTAAGCCGGGCAGATCACAGACATGGCCTTCAATAAGCACAGTTAGAAAAGAAGGCGCAGGAAGCAAACTCTCCATGGTGGCTGCTCTGCTGTTATTCATTTTGGTCATCATTTCTTTATCCTTATTCTTATGACATGTTGTCTGCACTAAGGAAATACCCCAAGTACTTGGACAATTACAAGACAAGGATTAACAGGATCCTGTAGGTGGAAGCATGCCGGGGAGAGGGGATGTTTCATTTCTTGGCAAATCATGACATACTTGTTTTTTTTTTAAAAAAACATTTTTTTAAAAATAAAAATGATCCTCAAGCCCTGAACTCTGCTAATCTTCATTCAAGAAATGTGGGATCCAGGGCCGTGGCTGAGTTATGCTGAATAATTTTTGCAGCTGGAGAATACATTGCAATGGGAACCAGTTAAGATCCCATTTCTGGAACCAGGTTCATTTTACATTGAGCAGCACCACCTCAACTTAAGACAAAAGATACCAGTCATGGTTACGGGGCAATCCTTATACCATCTGTGTCCAATTTTTATCTTTTCTTTTCTAGACTTTCTCCTGAAACCTGAACACCCTCAGCTCTGTGGTATTAACCAGCTTGAGACCAAGCCTGTCTTAACTTTCACCATCTCTAATTGTTGTGGATTCCTTCTCTGGGGTAGTCCACAATCTGCCTTCCTCTAACATCTACAGTTGATCCAGTCTTGCTTTCCTGGCAACAGGAAGTATCACCTCATCCTCTCCCGCAGGAGGGAGATAGATAGTGCCTAAACCCATTACTTAGGTTGTTGGCAATTTATTTCTTCTCAAAATTTTTTTTCTGGGCAAGCATACTCCAATTGCAAAGATAAGTTTCAATAATACCACTCTGGGAACAATACAGTTATTGTGTGGACTGTTTTTTTGGACCCAAACAACCGGCATTGCCTAATGGATTTGTGCAAACATGTTCTAATGGGGTGAAGTATGAGATTTGGTCATCTTAGCCCACAGCGAGACTGGCCACATTTCAGGGTTTCAATTGAATCACTCATTCAGAATTACTGTTATCACCTGGATTATTTGTTTTGTTTCTTGTCTCTGAAATCTTTTACTTATTCTGATGCCAGTAGGGCCCTATTGTGTTTAACTATTCTTGGGTTCAGGATGAAATTTCAGTTTCCACTCCAAAGTCTTTGTCTAAAAGCTGGAAATAGAGAGTTTCTCTATATAAAGATCCAGAAGGGCACAGCTCCCTGGGGCTGAAATGTGTTATGAGAGGCAATCTGCTCTGGATTTTGAAAGGGGGCATTCCCACTTCCTCACTAATGAAAAACTTGTTTTCAATAGTCACTTCCTTTCTGTAATGCAGTTCAAAGTGCTCTACAGGCATAGTCTAATTAGATTGCTTTATTAATTTTGTTAAGTGTGAGCCATGTACTATATTATTATCCCCATTTTACAGATAGGGACATGCAGGGAGCCCTGAGTATGAGAAGGAGTGGGAACCTGACCTCACACCCTTGTTCCAGGTTGGTCTCACCCTAGCCATGCCTCATCCACCTGCTCAAGTTCACCCATCCTTCACAGTTCCCTTCATAGAACCTTGGCTTTGTGAAGATTTTCTCCTCCTAATCATTTGTATGTCCTACAATTCTTGATTTGATTACAGTCTTTTGTTTTTCTGTATAGATGTTTGGGGGGCATATTGTATCATCATAATTTGTTTCAGTCATTTTTGCTTTATCTTTCAAATATGGAATTGGAGTTATCTAAACCACAGGATATGCAGTCTATTTCCTGTTCTGCCCATATAATGTCTACATAAGTGTGGTATCGGGGGACATATAATATTTATTCTACAAAATCTTAGATCTCTCGTTAGCACAAGTAGTGCAATATGGAATGAGGAGAGATTAATTATTTATCCCTAAGATGTGAGTCTGAGAAGAAACTCAATCTATTGACATAATAATTAAGTGTCCACCATATGTAGGCCATTGTGTTATATTGTAAGGATATACAAAGAAAACAGAATTCTACCTTTGACTTTGGGAATATCTGGCTTCATTGTCTTGGTCATTTTGAGCTCCTGTAACAACATGCCATACGTGGGGTAGCATATGAACAACAGAAATTCATTGCTTATAGCACTGGAGGCTGGGAAGTCCAGCACCAAGGTATCAGTGCAGGTGATGTCTGACAAATGTGACTTTCTTGTAGGTGGTTATCTTCTTGTCATGTCCTCTTATGGAGGAAGGGGCAAATGAGCCCCCTTAGAGCTCTTTCATAAGGTCACTTGTCCCATTCCTGAGGATGAGATATATCACCTCTCCCAGGAGCCAACACCGCAAACCTATTGCACTGTGAATCGAATTTCCACAAATGACTTTGGGGGGATCAGAATTATTCAGACCAGAGCACTCAATCAAGAGGTGAGGATCATATTGTGAAGAAGCTGATGACACAGGAATTGGAGAAGGGAGACATGGTTCTGAGTCTCTGGTCTGCTACTTGCCTATGCCCTCAAGGAGATTGTTTGAACTCTTTGAACCTTTGGGTTTTCTTTTGTGAAATGAAAATAATAATAATGTAGAGATGGTAACTAAGACAATGTAAAAGAATTTGGCACATTAGCTCATACAGAGGAAAGAATAGTAAATAGCAGGTATTTAAATTATTAGATGGCTGAGAATTCTAAGTAATGTAAAAGTCACAGCAATGACATTCTTGGAAGTTCAAAGAATGATTACAAACCACACACTGAAGGAGGGACCTGTGATTGATCTTGAAAGAGTGAGAATTTAGTTTGGAGAAGGGGCAATGGTGGAAGATGTCTAGGGAAATGTATGAACCATGCTCAGGGCTGCCAAGTGGCTGGGGGTAGTGATGGAAAAAAGGTTCTCATGGAGAAATGTTACTCAACATGAATAAGAAGGAGAGTTATTCCATTACTGATAGTGGTGAGTTCTCTCCTTCTACAATGTAGTGAAACAAGAATTATTATTGGCATTTTAGAGATTTGAAAGCTGAAGTTCTAAGACAAATAGAAAGCCTTTGGCTGGTGTTGATGAAGGACGGGTCCCCACACAGCATGTTGATAGAAGAAGGTAAATTGGACAAAGGATTCTGGAGGATCACTTTAACAGCATATTAAATGATCAATTGCACTTTAAGATATTGGTACTGGGGAATCACATACATATGTAGTCAAAGAGTCATGGAGAAAGATGTCCACTGAACATTCCAAAAGGTAGGGTTCAGCTCACATGTCCTCTAGTGGCAAAGTCCTTAAAGACTCTAAGCACAGGCGTGACCACATCATGGTACATCAGCCAGCACTTCAACATGATGAGGCCACTGTACACAAGTGACATGAAACAAGCTCGAAAGGAAACAGTTTAGTGGGGAAAATTGCAGATTATAAGCTACCGTTAACTCTTAAAATCCCATACACTTTGATGCCTATATTTGTACATGTGTATTGATACATAGCAAAAAAACCTGGAAAGAGGTTCATCATACTTCCAAAGGCTACTGTTGCTGAGGAACAGAGTGACATATGAGGGAAGATATGTGTTAAAGGAGGACTTACATTTTGGTGTATGTACTGTCGGCAAAAACATATTCAGTTACTTCTCAAATTCAGCAACTAAATTAAAGAAAATACATGCTCCACTCATACAAAAATCATGAACAGCACTAGGGAGGCTTCCACAAAGCTCAAACTAGACCTCCCTGATGATCCGCAATCCCACCATTGGGAATATATTTGAAGAAAATGGAATCGTACCTCAAAGAGTCATCTGTGCGTCTGTGCTGTTGCCCCAGTATTCACAGTCATCAAGAAATCCATCAACTGAAGAGTAGACAAAGAAAATGCAGTACACACGCACAATGCAGGACTATTCCACCATAAAAAGAGCGAAACACTTATTTTGGGCAACATGGATGGAACTGGAAATCCTTGTTAAGAGAAACAAGCACAGCAAGACAAATATGGCGTGATCTCACTCAGACACAGGATGTGAAATGCATCCTCCTTGAAGCTGAGAGTAGCATGATGGTTGCCAGAGGCCAAGGGGAGGAGGAAGAAGATCAGGAGAGGGAGGAGAGGAAGAAGGAGGATAGTTGTTCTATTACTGATAGTGGTGGAATAAGAATTCTCATGGCCATTTTAGAGACTTGAAAGCTGAAGTTCTGAGATAAGTGCCTTATTAGTTGATGACAAATAGAAAGCCTTTGGCTGGTGTTGATGAGGACAGATAGCCTATTAGCAGATAGCCTGTTGACAGAAGAAGGTAAATTGGACATAGGATTTTGGGGGAGCACTTTGGGACTGCTACAGAGCAAGCAGTCCTAGTACAGTCTTGTATAGGGGGTGACTACAGATAATGACACACTGATCATCTCAGAAAACTAGGGTAAGAGGTTTTGAAACTTTTACCATAGAGCATTGATCAATGTTTAAGGAGACAGATATGTCTAACCTGATTTAAACATTACATAATGTCCACATGGACCTAAATATTACACAGTACCTCATTAATCAATTACAAACTAAATGCCACCTCTGTGTTGTAAAAGACTTGATTGAGGGGCTGGGGAGATGGCTCAGTAGAATAAGTGCTTGCCTGGCAAGTGCAAGGGCCCAAGTTAAATCCCTGGTTCTGCTAAAGCAACAACAATGAAAAACAAAAAGTGGCTAAAATATGTTATAAGACACACGTTTTGATTAGGAAGTACAATTCCTAAACAAGTGAAAAAAAAAAAAACCCAGTAAGTTTCAAAACAATATGAATAGTATGACTTGTGGCTAGATGTTGTCTCCCCAAAAGCCTTAGGGATGTAGGAGGTGGCTAGGGCATGGGTGTGTGAAACTCCTCACTGGATTGGTTCACTGATGGGTTACAGCTGGGTGTGCCGCTGAGCGAAGCCTGGTGGGAAGAGGTGGTCCCTGTGGGTGCGGGCTGGAGATACACATGCACCTTCTGCCTCGGAAACTTGCTGCGGCT
Organism: Ctenomys sociabilis; assembly: GCA_004027165.1. Classification (NCBI taxonomy): domain Eukaryota; kingdom Metazoa; phylum Chordata; class Mammalia; order Rodentia; family Ctenomyidae; genus Ctenomys; species Ctenomys sociabilis. The sequence continues at coordinate 27,141 of PVKA01008425.1, forward strand.
ACCTTCTGGCTGCTGTGGACTGTGTCTTCCCTACCAGGCCCCTCTCCATGACGCCCTGTCTTAGAACCAGCAGACTGTGGCTGGACCTCTACAAACTGCAAACCAAAATAAAATCTATTTCTCTATGAACTTATGGGTGTTTTGCTCCAGTAGTAATGCTCCAGTAGCAGTAGATATCTATAACATGTTTGTATAATACAGACACACATATTTGTTTAAAAAAGAAGAAAATAAAAACCCACCCAGAATACTACATGATGATTATCTCTGAATAATGGAGTTATGTGTGCTTGACATTTTTTCTTTATAATTGTAGCAGTTACTTTTGCCATACATGCTCTGTAACAAATCACTCTAAAACTCAGTGCCTATAAACATTTTTTTTTTTTTCTCACAAGCAAGTGACTGGGTGTCTCCCAGTCGGAGTTATGCTCCACAAGTTAGGTCCAGACCTGCTGTATGTACCTCATTTTTCTTAGACCAAGTGTGTTCTTTGGCAATGGTAGTAGTCCAAGGGGCAAACAGAGCCCACTCTGTCTCTGAAGGCTTTGGATTGGGGTTGACACACTATCCTTTCCACTCACTTTAGCTAAGCTAAGTCAGTGGGGGAAAGAAATGGGCTTCATTTTTAGTGAAAGAACCTGCATAGTCAGGTGGAAAGGGGCACAAACATGGAGAGAGGTAGAATTGGGGAGCTACAATGTAATGGGCCACAATATAAGGGCATTTAAAATTTCCCTGAGACTGGGCATGGTGGTGCACACCTGTAATCCCAGCTCTTGGGAGGCTGTAAACAGGCAGGTCACTATGAGTCTGATCTAGTAGTGAGACCCTGATCATCCTGTAGACCCTTCCCTATAAAACAAACAAACAAATAAATAAATAATAAAACTTTTCTCCTTTCTCAATTGCATATTACTAAATAAAAATCTTATTGTTTAATAGGTGATTCTTTAACAAAATGGGTGATAAGCCAAAAGGTTGGGAAAGGTGGTATTTTGGTTAATGTATGTGTGGTTTGATTAAATAGTTTTCTGGCTTTGTGGTTTATCTTGTTCTCATTCATAGTTTTCTCTGGCATGCTCAGGATACACCAGAGAGCCTGTGTTGTGATTTGGACAGCTTGCAGGTCTTACGTTCCCTAACTCAAGCTCGCCTGCAGATGTGAGTCCATGCACCTTGGGAGAATGATTTGGAATGGGACATAATGTTCTGAGGACATTGAAACTGTGAGCAAGCAAGGCCACCAGCCCAGCTGGACACACGCCACAGTTGCCTGAAGCTCCCTCTTGGTAAAATTTTGTAAGCCTCACAGGCACATCAGCTTGAAGCCTGAAGATGGCAGCTACAGTGGCAACTACCATGTCATCAGCTCAAGGGTGAGAGCAATGACACGCAGCTCATTATCCAGCCTCTCTCTTGTCCTGCTTTTTCCCATATCCTATTGCACCAAATCACAGAAACTAGAGAAAAGGTGAGTGCTTTTCATCTTGCAATTACTGTGTACCTCGTCCCCAAAAGACGGTGTTACCTTTGGAGAATGTGCTTAGGGCAGAAGGCATTCCCTCTTGACCTCTAGCTCAGATATTGGTTTTATTTTCATGAAAGGAGCAAAGGTATTTAACCCTCTATTGTGATGTAGTAGTGTATTGGGGAGGGGGGAAGGGAGAGGGAGGGAGAGAGAGAGATTGATTCAGTGTGCAAGAATAATGTTCATGATGCAAATATTTATGGACTTTTAAACTTCCCTCTAATCTTAGCCATGCTTTAGCAAAGTGACCTACTAAGTCCTTTAATCTTTCTTCATAAATTACTCCTCACCTCCTTCTTTCCCACTCTACTCCTTCAGTCTCTCTCTCTCCTCTCTCTTCTCTCTCTCTCTCCTAGCCCCACCCCTCAGGAGTCCAGTGTGGAGGTCAGATTGTTCAAATCTCCCCACCCCATTCAGCTCTGGTCTCGTCTAGTTTAGTCTGACATAGAGAAGGAGATAAAATCCTTGGAGGCAGAGGATTTCCTCTCAGTGCTCTAGATAGTCAAGTCTTCACTGGACTCTAAAACGACCGATCCCTTAGGGTGATGAAGCAACAAGGAAAATACTGTCTGGGCTTTGGACGTGGGCTTGCATAGGAGAGGCTGCAGGTCTCTGGCTGGTGGGGAGAATGCATGTGCTGATGGCACTGGGTTCAGCCTCTGGCCTGTGCTCTGTCCACAGATGGGGTTCACATCATATTAACCTCGTGTCAATGCAGGCATAGAGATGCACGTGACACTGCCAATTGTGGATAAGGTTCTTGGGACAGAACTTCCCCTACCCATCCCTTCCTACCAGCACCTGGAGAGGAGTTGGAAACTCCCTCAGCGCCTGTCCCTCCTCTGGGCGCCAGGCCTCACCCTGCTGTGCTCTCCGACGTGAGGATGCAGCGTTCGCATCCACCGCTCCTGAGCGGTGCTGCCCAGACGTGTGGTCCCGGCAGGGCCACACAAGGTGGCACCACAGAGAGAGGCTCACACCAGCCTGATGCAGAGCTGTTGGCAGATTTTCCAAAGTGAGAGACAATTATGCTGACAGTAATGAAGGGCCTTACTGATCCCATGTTTTTTTATAAAACAAAGGGAGGGAAAATGCTTTCTCGAACCTTAAGAAAGAGCTGAGGGAGAAGATTCAGGAGAGGTCAGTACCTAAGCAAGTAGCTTTTGAACTCTGCAACACGTCACCTAGAGGATGTGCTGCGGTTCCTGCTAGCAGAAGACATCATTTGAAGAGGTTTCACCTCCTTTCTCATGAGAACTGATGCCATTAAAATGATCTTGTGAAGTTATTTCATTACTCAGATTTTGGTTAAAGATAAAGGGAAAGGGCCAACCAAATACCTCAGCGGATTAAAGCACCTGCTTAGGCAGATGCAGCGTGTGCTGAGATGGCAATTGAGATTAGGCATGGTGGCGTGTGTCTGTAATCCCAGCTCTTGGGAGGCTGAACACAGGAGGATCACTACGAGTCCGATCTACGTAGTAAGATCCTGTAGACCCTTCAGATCCTATACTAAAAAAATACAAAAAAAAAAAAAAAAAAAAAAAAAAAAAAAAAAAAAAAAAAAAAAAAAAAAAAAAAAAAAAAAAAAAAAAAAAAAAAAAGATAAAGGGAAAATGCAAAAGTTAGACAGGAAATATTTTTGTTTTGTTTTAAAAACCCAATTTGTCCTGCCCACGCCCACCCGGCCCCAGAGACTGCCGGAGGCAGTGCAGCCGACTCTGCCATCTTCCTGGATCCTGCCCACGCCCGCCCAGCCAGAGAGACTGGTCTGAGACAGCAGCTGACTCCAGTGGCCTCCTGGATCCCACCCCAAGCTCTCCCAGTGAGTGAGAATTTGCACAACTCACCAGCCTTCCCAGATCAGTGAGTGTGTGGTGAGTCTGAGGGAGAGCCTTTGGTTTCTTCCTGCGCGCTACCTGGATCCCCACCCCCAAGCCCTCCAAGCCAGTGACCGGCCTGAAACCTCAGGACCCACTCACCAGCATCTCCCCGGATCCCCTGCCCTAAAGCCCGCTGAGCAAGTGGGAATTTCCCCGACTCCCTGGGCATCGAAGTTCAGTGAGTGTAGAACTCCAGGCCCACTGTGCTGGAGAGACATTTCCCAGGAACTCCCTGCCCCTCCACCCCCCGTGGCCCAGTGAGAGCTCGAGGCCCACACCAGAGAAACATTTCCCAGCGATTGCCAATCCCACCCCATGGCCACAGACCCAGTGCAGGTCGGCCTGGAGTGAGAACTCCAAGCCTGCCACGCTGGAGGGATATTTCTCAGCAATCTCAGGTCCCACCCCATGGCCCAAAACCCAGCAAAGCCTGGCCTATGAGTGAGGGCTCCAGGCCCGCTGCACCGGAGGGACCTTTCCCAGCCTTCTCGGGTCCCGGCCTGTAGACCCGGACCCAGCACAGGCTGGCTGACCCAGTACAGCCTACTTGGTGAATAAGATCATCCACTATCCTTTTGGGAGCCCAGCAGACCCATCAAAGCCCAGGCCCGCCCACCTAGAGAGCAATATGCCTGACACAGGAGGGCTGACTCCCACAATTTTCCGGATCCTTGCCCCAAAGCCAGCCAAGACAGTGGGAATTTTCATTACTTGCTCTGCATCCCAGTTTGGTTCGTGCTTGCCTGAACAGGGAACCAACCGAGGGGAACCACAGGAGCTGCAGCAAAAAGGAACTGAACACAACAGCTAGATCCAGGATAGGCATACCTGGATAATCCCAAACCTAATAGACTGGCACCCGAATCTCATAACAAACTAAGGTTATAGCTGCACCAAAGCTCTACACCAAAAGTCAAAGATCAGTGCTATACAAAATTACAAAGACAAGGGGAAAAATGCATTTGTATAGCACTGAGCCACAGAGGAAAGAGATCGAATTTCTACAGTGTGCCTGGGGAGAGTCACATGGAGAGAAAACTTTCAGGCTCTCACAGAGAGCAAACTGGTCAAGCATTGGCTGTAACCCATCCACATGGATGACACAGACAAAGGATCTACAGAATAAGGTACAGGACTACAAGATAAACCCTGAGGGGACTTCACTGATCTCATAAGAAACATAAAGTACATGTGTTGGTATATAAGTCTTGCTCTATCTACATCTTAACCATCCAGCAGAAAAGTATAAAAACGAAGTATACATCATGGGGCCATAATAATAAGTTGAGCTGTAAATGGTCGACAACTTCTTCAGATAACTCACTATTGTTGTGTAATGCTGAACTGTGTTGGATTGTGTCATTGAATTCAGGCACCTAAATTAGTTGAATGACAATGGAGTGCCCATCTTTGACAGGTGTAGACAAAGGAAGGGGTATAGAAAGGAAGAATCATGATGTGTGTGTATGAACAGTATAGTTGGGATAGATAACGCCGTGCTTCTACATAATTCTATGAGAGGCAAGATTTGCACTAATGGTAGTTGGGCAGGATATTATGTCAGATTCTAGTACTATGGACAACCACTAGAAAATAAGGTAGAAAGTATTAATTATTGAATCTTTGATGTAATTCAGGTATAAAAAATAAGGTACGTAAACAGCTACACTCTTAATTTACATAAGAGACATATACTATAATAATGTCTGTAAGTATAATATCATGTATGCACCTTCTATGATACCAAAACATTATGAAAACAGTTTGCAATGTATTAATTTATCAAATCCATCTTGTCAAGGTGTCTTAAAACTGTCTCATTGATATTTGTACTTCAATAAAAAATAAAACCCAATTTGTAATTTACTAAGAAAAGCCACTTTTTAGGAGAAGGATTACGGAATAGACAACCACCCATGCTGGACAAGGAAGCATGACAGGTACTACTGGAGACAGCGGTGGTGCTGGTAAACAGATATTTCAGAGAGGCAAGAAAAGGCATAGATCAAAGTATTTTGAAACGTTAAAGGCTTAGGAATAACTAGAGAGAAGGTTTCTTTGTTCCTCCCAGTGTTCCAGGCCAGGAAGCCTTAGAAGTTTCTTTCTGAGGTTTCCTTTCTCATCCTGCAGTGGTGGGGCACCGCCTGTTTGAGGCTGATTCTAGGAAAGAAGAGATTTATGCAAGGGATTATGCAGTGCTTCAGAGAGAGAGAGAGAAAGAGAGCTCTGAGGAACAGTTCTGCACAACATCATTCAGCGTGACATGCCGTGCGTCCCCAGATGGATGTGAGAATGGGTAGGGGGACGGTGTGTGCAGAGTGGGGCACATGTATTGTTCCCAAACTCATCTCCCCAAGAAACCTCATTTCACTTGCCTTACCTGGAAGATCTTCTGGAGCCTCGTGTTCTATAAGACATTCTGCAGCCTATTCTGATCAAGTGGAAAAATTCAGGATTGTATTTAGTTTCTCAAGGTTCCTGTTCTGAGTGTTCAATACACAGCATTGTAATAGTCACTCTGGGTCTCAGCTTTCTCATCTGCAGTAAGTGCAAGTTGGCCCTAAGCAAGAATCGGATGCTTCCTGTAATGTAAGCATTATCTTACATTATAGATATAATTGTAAGCATTATTCAGTTTTTCTGTCCTCCAAATATATTCTGAAAACTCTTTCAGTCAACGTAAGGTCCTGCAAATAATAACCCATTCCTCTCTCTGTGTCTTTTAATCATTTGTGGTAGTGGGGAATAATCCTAGAGCCTGAACTACATTCCGGGTCTCTTTTTTATTGTTTATTTTGAGACAGGGTCTCACTAGTTGAACTGAATTGGTTCAAACTCATGATCCTCCTGTTTCAGCCTCTCAGGGTGCTGGGATCAAAGATATGAACCCCACACCTGGATCTTAGCTACAGGCTCACTACAAGGGATTTTGTACTTAAATATCCACCATTAGCCAAAAACCTTCCTGGAAGGAGTAATCCAGACCACTGAATGTTCTTTTGATACATTACTTTCAAGGTGTGATATATGAATCACACCTTGACTTTCAAATTCTTTACAAAACTTGTCACATTCTCTATAGGGCTGAAAATATTTTCAGTGTGGAGGAAGAAACAGTCATTTGCTCTGGGACCAAATGATAAAAAAATTCTTGCAGAGCAGGTGGGACTCCATAAAATAGATATCTGGTAGAGACTCCACTGTAACTTATGTCCCTGAAGGAACAGACTGTCACTAGCATGGGTGGGCCAGGCTGTGTCCAGCACCAGCTGAAAGATCCAATTCCTGGGACTTCTGTGCACTCAATGAACAGCTCTTTACAGAGCCCCCAAAAGGACTCGGGGCTGTAACAGTTGCCGTCACCACGTCATTGTCATCCTCATCAGGACAGGAGTCCTCCTAACACGTTCTTGCCAGGAATTTTATAAAACTCTGATTATTTTGGCAGTAAAAAACTGCCTCACAGAGGCCTTAATTTGAATTTCTGACACCTGATATTTTATAATTTTTAACTTACTATATTTGCCATTTGAGAACTTCTATGTGTGTTTTAGGGCATTTTGGATGAATAAATGCTTGGACAATTTCTGACAACCCATGGCCACAGGAACAGGGTAAACAGCGGACCACACAAGACCTACAAAGTCGAGCAGCGCTGAGTCCCCACCAAATGATGCCGGACACAGCGAGGGGCTCCTCTGCCCAGCAATGGGCCGCCTGCGACTTTCCTACCCTGTACCTGCCGCCCTTCTGTCTCTGTGACCTCTTGGAGTGGTCCATCCACCGGTCATCCAGAAACTTTATTTTGTTTTTGAGCAATATATTAAACTGATTTATCTTCCCTTCCTCATGTTTCCAGAAGAATTAAGTGACACCATGGGTGAAGAGTGAGAAACACAGCCCATCTGGCTGACAGAGCTCACGCTTGAAACGCCGCTCCAAGGAAACCCAAGTCCTTGGCAAAATTCAAGGCCAGCTTCTTGGCGTCATTTTATTCTTTTCACATTTTTTATGTCCCACATAACGCACACTCCAGGGAGGCTCGCATTATGCATCTGCAGGCATGGATAGTTGCAGTTCTGTGGTCCTTGGCCCAGAGAGCCTGGGTGGGCAGCCGTCTCAGCAGTGAGGTTCTTGTCTCCTGGGACTCTCTTCAGCTGCTTAGATTTTTCTTCTGTTTAAAAATGATTTGGGGTTCCAGTGAGTCCCTGGTTGGCAGGGTGACAAAGGGACCTCCCAGTTTTATTCTTCTCCTGCTCTCAGGATCGAGCAGTTCAGCATTTAGATAGGCTCTTGTTCCCAGGAGAAGCTTTTGCTTGCATGGTTTTTGCAAGTTAAGAAAGTAATATTTGCTGTCTCATGAGGTTTAGAGGGGGTCTCCTTGCAGCGGCCTCACTTCACTGTGTGTGTCAAGGTTTGAAGGCTAACAATCACTCATTTTTGGGCTGCAGAGATAGCCCAGTGGTCTAAGTGCACTAAGGGCAAGGAGCTGGGTTCAATCCCTGCATGCCGTGATAGCCCTGCCCAGGTGCACTGAGCAGGCCCCCAAGACCAGGCATGGTGGCCCATGCCTGTAATCCCAGTGCTGGGGAGGCTGAAACAGGAGGAACATACAAGTCCAAGCTACAAAGTGAGATCTTGTACCAAATACATAAAATTTTTTTTTTTTAAATCACTGATTCTTACAGTCATCTCTGATCAACTAATCATGAAACACAGCCATGTTCTTTCCTTTCTCTCACCTTGGCATGAATGTGTTGAAGACTGACCTTAAACCTCAGGATGAGGATGGAGTTCTGGGGATTTTTGTGCAATTGTATGGTGTCTGACACACCTACTTCACAGAGGGATAAAGGAGATCCTAATATCAGCTGTGTGATAGAAGTCTGAATAATAATTTTGTTAGAGATTGTATTCAACTGCACGGATTGCCCCACAAGTTTTAAAAAATTATTATTCAGGCGGACTGTATCCTTCTTCATGTTCTTGCATTTTTCTAAATGCCCATGAATATGGATAAGCAGTGTCAGACCTTTGAAAAAGAAAACCAAGGTTTGGATCAATGTCTGAGCTTTTGGAAAACATTTCTTGCATTTGAAGTGCACTAGCTCACTTGTCGACTCCGCAGTCATTGTCTTTGGAAGAGAGCCATGCTTCGTATTCACACTGGCCGAGGGCAGGGAAGGGAGGATGGACAGATGGGAGGAGAGCCACGGGCCCAGGAGGCACTCAGCAGAGCTCTCCTCACCAGCCCTCTCACATCACCTCATGTGCCCATGTGTGTGTTTTCCAAGCCCAGTCAGTCCAGGCTCCACAGCTATAATTTCAGCTAGCTATGTACTGAGAAAATACAGTATCTATACTATATCTTTTTCTTTTTCTTTGTATAGGGTCTCATTATGTACATTGACTCTTAGTGATCCTCCTGTTCTCAGTCTCAGCAGGGCCAGGATTATAGGCATGCACCACCACACCCAGACTCAGTGGCTGGCTCAGCACCCCTGGGGATGGGGCTGGCGCAGCACATGGTACTGGGGATTGAACTCCAGTCCTTGCACTTTGTCCACTGAGCTATCTCACTAACCCTCTATATTATATCTGTACAGACATTTTTTCTTTGTCATGATTTCATAAATAATAAGGTATAACAATGACTTACACGACATCTGTATTGTGTAAGATATTATAAGTAATCTCAAGATTATTTAAAATATATATGGGAGATATGTTCAGGTAACAGGCAAACACTGTGGCATTTTGAGTGACATACTTGAGCACCTGCACATTTTAATATTCATAGAGTTCCTGGAAACAATCTCCAGAAATACCGAGAAATCGTTATGCCACGTTTTTCTCACCAGTAACAATGGGAGTAATTATTGTGCCTGTTTTCGTAGAGCAGCTGAAGAATCAAATGAGTGAAAATCTCAGAGAAGCATATGGCATAGAATAAGCACTCAGTGTCCTCAATCACCCTCATTGTGATGATGAGGATCGAAATGGTCCCAGCAAACCCTAAATTCTAGAAGCTTCTAGTCACCTTCAAGGATTGGGGGATGTTCCAGAAGGAGGGACCCAAGGTTCCATGGGCTATTAATTTCTAAATAGCTGAGTGGCTACAACTGAATTCATGTTGTCTGATCTCCTTTTTGCCTTAATTCCCTAGTTGCCATATATATATATATATATATGTATGTATATATATATATATGTGTGTGTGTGTGTATGTATGTATATATATATATATATATATATATATATATATATATATATATATATATATATATATATATATATATATATATCATCCATCCTTGGAGTCTATTAAAATAGTATAAATTTGGTTTTGCAAAGCACCTGGGAAAGAAAAATGCAACACAATTGTGGTTTTCTTTTCAGCTATGAAGATGCTCAAGGTTTATTTCCATTGCCACTAACAGGTTAAATACAATCTTTGTTTCTTTCACTGTTCTAAAAGAAATGGGGCTTAGAATGTTTGGAAGTGAAAGTGCTGCCTATGAGGACTTGTTATATTAAGCTAGATCATTCAGTTCAGTCTCCAGCTCATCACGGTTCGTGTCCAGAGGGTTGTCAGCATAGAAAAATGCTGAGCAGGCAGTAAGAACACAACACAAAGACATGTGGAGTTCTGTTCAACAAATAGCTCAAAACACAGTAAGTGATGAAAATGATCTGCCTGGGGCCAAGGCAACAGAGGACACAGAATATTGAAACAGCTTCTTGGGGCAATCAGATGACCTCTCTGGAACAGGTAAAAGAACAATGAAAATCAATGGGTGCCTTTGTAGCAGCTCACTGCATTATCTTCTAAATCATACTTGCAGGGACTAGGGAGATAGCTCAGTAGAATAAGCACTTGCCTGGCAAGTGCAAGGGCCTGAGTTCAATCCCCAGTTCTGCCAAAAAAAAAAAAAAAAAAAAAATCATGCTTGCTAAAATTGATTGGCTATTACCTATGCTCTAAACACTCTCCTAAGGGGCTTACAATATCTTATCTTCCAGAATTCTAATAATAACCCAAGAGGTTAGTTAGTATTATTTCCATTTTATAACTGAGCAGAGAGAAGTCACTAGAAGTTAAGTAGCTTTCTGAAGATGATAGTGGACAAGCAGAAGGGTCAGGATTTAATCCGGATCTGTGGGACTCAAAGTTCACACTTGTGACTCCTGAGATCATCTACCCCCTCCATCAGCATATTGTACCTTCCAACGTTCCAACCTGTAGTGGACAGGCAATTTGTGTGAAAGGAAATCTTCCACTGTAAGAGCAGTAAGGAGCCATCACCTCTTAGCCTATAGTTGTTCCAGGTTTGTATCTCAGTTTTGAGTTTATGAGCTCTGCACTTAAGGAACAGAGCTTTGTACAGGCAAAATATATCTTGGGCCGAGAATGGCCATGGTTAAGTGAGTTAAGCCAGGAGCCCACGAAGAGCTATGTATCACTGCTACTCAGCAAGCCATAAATAATAATGGCAACTCATAAACTCAAATTCATGTGCACCAATGCGATTCCTGGGGCATTAGCCTTCCCAGGGAAAGCCAGGCACATCTGCTGCTGTAACTCAAAAGAAATCAGACCCCTGGTATTTCTAGTGGGCAGTTTTGGAGAGCTACTTTTTAAGAAGTCTGGACTAACCTTACATACTTCAGTGACTATGCAATTGACAGATAATTTACTTCTCGTTCGTCAACATCTTCAATGCGGGAAAATGTTGGAGTGATTAATATGATTATTTAATGGGGAAGAAAAGAAAAAAAAATCAGTCTGGAACCTTGGTATTTGGATAATTTATGGGCAGTGTGGCATGGAAAAGGTTGCATCAGATTTTGAGCAAGTAGGAGTTATGCACTTCAAGAAGGAGCTTATAAATAAACATAGAGGCCCAGCAATCCTGAACATCAGAATTAATCTCCTCCAACCCAGTAAAAGACTTGGTTTTGAGGAAGAAAATGTGGAACAGAATGGCCCACGCAGCAACAATTTGAGAGGTGAAAGGTTTTGGAGAAATGAGAAACCTTTCTTATTCTTTATTTTTACTGTGAAGCTTAAACATGAAGAGTATCAAGATTCTTCACACAGAGAATTCCAGAATTCTCTGGAAATTTTAAGAAAGAGTAAACCTTAGAGGGAAGTTTTTGAAGTGTACAGAGTCCTGTCTCCCTGTCTAATGAGGAAGGAGGTGAAATCCCAGGGACCCAAGTGGACTTGTCCATAGCTAAATGTCCAGCCAGCTTTCATTTCTATTCAGAAAATTTTAAGACTAATATTCATGACAGTATTAAGATTTTCTTTATTATAAAAGTGACACATGCCACTGGATCAAAACAACAGCAGCAAAGAAATAAAAACTAAAACAAAAAATAAACCCCAGAAACATAGGGAAAAATTGCTCATAATTCTGCCACACAAATCACTGTGCTGTTAATATCTCCACATATTGCTTCCCACTCTCCCTTTATGTTAATAATGAGTTTGTATTTCAAGGTAGTGGGTTCATTCTATAAAAATTTTTATTCTGATTTTGTCTGGGGGACTTTTACTAAAAAATAATCACATTGCATTTTTCTGATTATAAAAGTGACACAAGTTTGCTGTAAAATAATAGAAATCATAAAGAAAGCTAAAAGAGCCCCAAACTCTAACAACCAACATGAACAACTGATGATATTATTTATTTTCTTCCAGATGTTGTTCTGTGGCTTCCTTGAGACATGGCGTCTCTCTGCTTCACCCTCTTGTGGGGTCATGTGCTTATTCCCTCTCCCCTGTTTGCTCTCTGCCAATCCCTTCTTGAGTGCCTGGGGCCCTGGGGGCTCCACAAGCTTCTGCCCTCCTATTCTGCACTGTGGATGTCTCCCGCAAGCAGAGACTTCGCAGAGCCTCTGGGTCAGTCCTGCCGGGAAGCGGGCTTCTCTAGGAGTGGAGCCCCGAGCTCCTGCCCAGCGGGCCTCTCCCACAGCCCAGCGTTCTGCTTAATTCAGAAGAAAATCGTGAATTGGCAAAATGCAGCTCTCCCAGCGGTCCTGACATCACCAGATGACACTGGATACTACTGCGTGTCACTGATGGAGCCAGCTGTTGGTCACTGCGGCTGCCAGCCGTCACCATCTAATGCCAGCCTGGGCTCTCACTGAAGGTCGGCTCCCTGCTTCTCTGGTCTGTCGCTGCTCTTCATCAGCTGTAATGTGGCTTTGTGATAACTCGTGAGATTGGGGAGGATTAGAACTCTAACTCTGTTCATTTTTCAGTTATTTAGAATAGTCTGAGTCTTGTGTAGTTCTATAAAAATGGCAGAAGCAAAATGTTGACTTTTACAAAAAATAATATTGGCATTTTGATTAGGACTTATGTTTTCTGATCTTCATTATTTTCTTCTACATATTTTGAGTTTCATTCTCTTTAATTTTTAATTTCTTAAGCAAAGATATGAAATAATTTTATAACATGTTTTCTAGTAAGAGCACTTCATTTTTTTTTTTTAATCTCAGGTACTGTTTTAGTGACATCCTAGAAATCTGGACTTGTGATATTTTCATTATCAATCCATGCAAAATAATTTCTAGTTGTCTTTTATTGTGTTATAGAAAACATAGAATTTACTACATGTCTGTTATGAATCTTACTCTTTATTAAAAAAATAAGATATTTTGTTTCTAAGTCTTATAGATATTCCAGAGTTTCTTCTGCTATTAATATCTAAGTTAATTCACTTCTAGATAGAGCACATTATTCTGTATAAATTGAATCATTTTGAAATCATTGAGGCTGGTTTTATTACACAAAATATTCCATGTATAATTGTTCCATGTATAATTATAAAGAATGTTGCTGTTTTGCAGTGGAGAATTCCATGAATGTCAGTAAGCTGGTTGATAATATTGCTCAAATATGATTTTAGTATACTTCTTTCATCAGTTATTGAGGGTGGGACAGTGAAATCTCTCATTATAATTGTAGACTTGTTTAGTTCTCTTTGTAGTTCTATTGGTTTTATTATTGCAGTTTAAAATTTTCTTGTTAGGTGTATAAACCCTAGAATTATTAATTTCTCTTCATAAACTGACCTCTATGTGATGAGATTTTGATTGTTTAATAATTTTTTTCTTATGTATTTTGTGTGGGGTCTCACTATGCAGCTCAGACGCACAGTGATCCTCCTATTTTCTAATCTCCCAGTGTTGGGATTACAGGTGTGCACCACCGCTCCCAGACTTAATTGCCAGCTCAGCACACAGGGCTGGCATAGCATGTGGGGCTGGGGATCAAACCCTGACTCCTGAGCTTGCCTAAGCAGGCACTTAGTCTGCTGAGCTATCTTGCTGGCCCTAGTCTGGTAATTTTTAATTTAAATTAAATGGAATATCTTCTTGCTCTTACCTATTTGTACTTTTTCTGTAGGCAGTGTATATTTGTATCTTACTTTTTAAAATCACCCATGATCATCTCTGCCTTTTCACTGGAATATCTATGCCACTTATATTTAGAGTAATTATTGATATTATGTTTAAATCTGTCCATCCTGCTATTGTTTCTATTTGTTTGGTCTGTTCTTGATTCTTCCTTTCCTTGTTTTTATGTCTTATTTCTATTAATTGAATATTCTAGCACCTCTGTTGTTTTAGAAGTCTTAACTGTGTGCTTTGCATTTAAGTAGTTGCTTTGGGGTACAAAGTATACAACTCTAATTTGCAACGTTCTATTTACAGTTGTTATTATATGACTTCATATAAAAACTTCATAGTAGAATACATGCTTGCATCTCTTCTCTCTCAATTTTTGTGGTATTGTTGTTATACAATTTACTTGTGACTATAAGCATCACATTTTATTATTATTATTGCCAAAATAGTGAAGTATTATTAAGGATGTTTAATTTCTATTAAGATTTGGATATTAAATAGTCCCCAGTAGTTCATGTGTTAAAGGCTCAGTTGCCAGTCTTGGGTTATTGGGAGGTTGTAAATCTCTGAGGAGGTGGAGCCTGGGAAAAGAAAGGCTATTGGAGGTGTACCCCTGAAGTGGCTATTTGGCCTCTCCCTTTCTCTGTCTGTCTCCATCTCTGTCTCTGTCTTTCTGTCTCTCTGTCTCTCTGTTTCTGTCTCTCTTTCTCTCTCTGTCTCTCTAACTCTCTGTCTTTTTGTGTCTCTGTCTCTCTCTGTCTCTGTCTCTCTGTGTCTGTCTCTCTTTCTCTCTGTCTCTGTCTCTGCCTCTCTGTCTCTGTCTCTCTTTCTGTCTCTCTGTCTCTGTCTCTCTTTCTCTGTCTCTCTGTCTCTCTCTGTCTCTCTCTCTCTGTCTCTCTAACTCTCTGTCTCTCCCTCTCTCTCTCCCTCTCCCTCTTTCTCTCCTTTCTCTCTCCCTCCTGGTCATCCTGAGGTGAGCGGCCTTTTCTTCCATCATGATGTTCTTTCCACCACAGGCCCAAAGACAGACTGAAATCTCTGAAACCATGAACCAAGATAAATCTTTCCTTCCTTAACCCGATTATCTCAGGGATTTTGTCACAGCAACAGAAAGTTGTATAACGCAATTGTGATACAAATATGTTATGTGTCCACTCACATAGTTACAGGCTCTGGTTCTTATTCCATTTGTGAAGATTTATATTACATATCATTTTCTTCTGCTTGGCTCATACTTTCTAGTATTTCTTTGTTGGCATTTGATAATAATTAATTATGTTGTATGTAAAAAAATCTATTTTGAAATGTCTTTTCTGAAGCACTTTTCCTGGATGTAGAATTCTAGGTTGACAGCTCTTTTTTCTTTTAGTACTTTAAAGATACTTCTCCACTGTTTGGCTTTCCTACAAGAAATCTGATATCAGACTTATTTTTTATTGCTTTGTATATAATGTATCCTTTTTCTCCTGATGAGTGACTATTTCTTCTTAATCACTGCTTTTAATTATTTATGCTCATGTGATTCTTGTGCTCGAGATTTGTTGGAATTCCTGGGATTTGGGACTTATTGTGTTCATTAGGTTTAGAAAACTTGGCCAAATATTCCTCCAAACTTTTTTCTGTCTTCCCTTTTTTGGGGACTCTGATTACACATACATCAGGTTAAGTTGTGACACAGCTCACTGGTACTTAGCTCATTTAAAAATGTTTTCTCTCAATTTTTCTTCGTGTATCTTCAAATTCAGTAAGTGTTACTTATACAATGTTAAATCTGTTATTAATACCACCTAGTATTGGTACTCACATACTTTCATTTTAATCCCGAGGTATTATACACTTTTTAGAAACCTGACTTCAAACTCTTCTGTCTCTCCTTACTTTTTGAACATATGGGACACAGTTATAACAACTATTTCATGCGCTTGCCTGATAATGCTAACATCTGTGTCAGTTTTGACTGATTGATTATCCCCCTCATGAGAGATCATATTTTTCTGCTTCTCAACATGCACATTAGTTTTTTATTATGTTCCAGACATTATGAATTTTACCTTGTTGTGTACTGGATATTTTTGTACAACTATCAATATTCATGAGCTTTGTTTCAGGATGCAGTGAAGTTAGTCAGAAACAATCCAATCCTTCTGGTCTTGCTTTTAATATTTTTTTAGATGGGACTGAAACAGTACTTGGTTAGAGCTCATTTCCTACCAATGAGGGAAGAGCCTTCTGTGGGCGTATCTAATGAAGCAGGAAGCTTTCCTTCTGTCCTCTGAGTGCCAGCCATTGTGACTTCTAATCCCATTACGTGGTTCTTTCTTCCCCTTCTTGCTCACACATAGTTGCTTAGTGCTGCCCAACTACACACTCAGGGGAGGTCTCCAGGAATTTCCATGTGATCGTCTCCCCTGCTGGGTAATTTGTGCTGACTCCCTACACTTCCTGCTCCTCTTGGGTCCTGCTCTTCCGCTCACATGGTCTAGAAACTCTCAAAGTAAGAGGCCATTGAGAGTTGAATTGTAGGATTCAACTCATTTGTTCTGTCTTTCTGGAGGCTCTTCTCACTTCATTGCCTGAAAACTAGGGTCACAAGAACAGTTATTTTGCTTATTTTTAAATTTCATTTATTTATTTATTTTTTGCAGAACTGGGGATTGAACACGGGCCCTTGTGCTTGCCAGGGAAGTACTTATTCTACTAAACCATCTCCCTGGCCCTGAGAACAATTATTTCATAAATTTTGTGTTTGTCCTTTTTTTTTCTTTTTGAGGATTTCAGGCAAGAGTCCACATGTAGTACCTATTACTCCATCTTTGCTGAAAGTAACAAGCATACAAAGACTGTAAAATTTTTTTTTTCTTTTTCTGTATTTTAGGGAAGTGTCTACAGGGTGTTCAGGGTCCCACTACTAGATCAGACTTGTAGTGATCCACCTGTTTACAGCCTCCCAAGAGCTGGGATTACAGGTACACGCCACCACACCCAGTCTCAGTTGCAGTCTCAGTGCACCCTGGGGGTGCGGCCAGCATGGAAGGCCCAGGGATTGAACCCCTGGCCCCTGTACCTGCTTGCAGGTGCTTTAGTCCACTGAAGTATTTGGCTGGCCCATGAGCTATTTGGCTGGCCCAACTGTAAAATCTTGAACCATCTTGCCGTATTGCTCTCTAATGCTATCAGAAGATAAATGACACAACCAAGGGTATAAAAAGGTTTTTAATGACTGCATTTTATTTTAAACTGGATTAATTTGACAAGTAGCAAATACTAGCATGCCATTCTTTGGATCACCAGTGAAATTTTATAATGTACTTGCATCACTACTAGCACTTTGGGTTTTCTCTTTGGTCGCCACTTGTTTCAAGAAGCACCTGTAGCATGTGAGTCAGCACCCAAGAGAGAGAAGTCAGTGCAGTTCTTCAGAAGCCAGGCCCAGAAAGCTGGTTGTGCATGAAGTGGAAAGCAGACCCAAGGTGCTCCGATAGCCAGAGCGAAAGCTTACTACCTAACTCAGAAAGCAACTTAACTAGCTCTGTGTTACCATCAGAGGTGTAATTAAGGATCCAAAATCAAATTCTAACCAGAGTTCTCTGCAGAGCTGGATTACCTGGGTGCAATTGTAGGTGATAATTGGATTCACAGGCACGTTTGTGGAAGTGACTGGGAAGTTTTGGCAAATAGATCTGTGTGAGTCAGATCTGGAATTAGGCAGACCTGGGTCTGTAATACCTGCTAGGGCCCAATAATACTCTTGACTTAAAAATAAAATCCTGATCATTCTCAGCTCATTTCACTGAGGGAACATAATCCTTTACAATTTAGTTGGGTTTCCCTAACACCATGCTTCAGAAGCAGATAGATTAAAGGTAAATTGAGAGAGCTGTCTGAAACCCAAGGTTTACTTCAAAAAACTTTGAAAGTTTTTTTTAAACAGCCTGCATATCCTTGATTGCATGGAATCTGATATTGTATTTGTAAGAATATTGACATGAATGATGGCAATTCTCCCAAACGAACACATATTCGGTGAAACCAACAGTTACTTTGAATTTGGAAGCTCAGGGTATAATGATCTTCAGATTATCCAGTATCAATCTTCTCTCTCTCTCTCTCTCTCTCTCTCTCTCTCTCTCTCTCTCTCTCTCTCATTTTTGGTGGTACCAGGGATCAATCAGGACACTGTATTTACCAGGCAAGCATTTATTCCACTGAGCTATCTCCCTGGCCCCTAAAGGTTTTGATTTTTTTTTTTTTTTTTTTGTATTTTATAGAAGGGTCTAGATGGACTCTAGTGATCCACCTGTCTACAGCCTCCCATGAGCTGGGATTACAGGCACATGCTACCACACCAACTTCAATTGCCAATTGCCATCTCAGTGCACCCCAGGGGCTGGGCCCACATGGCAGGCCAGGGATTGAACTCCTAGCCCCTAAGCCTGCTTGCAGGTACTTTAATCTGCTGAGCTATTTGGCCAGCCTTTTTTTATATTTAGTGCAGAGTCTACAGAGTCTCACTACACAGATCAGACTCATAGTGATTCTCCTGTTTTCAGCCTCCCAAGCACTGGGATTACAGGCCCATGCCACCACACCAAGTCTCAGTCCCCATCTCAATGTGCCCCAGGGGCAAGGCCAGCATGGTATGCTGGGAATTGAACCCCAGCTGCTGCACTCTGCCTAAGCAGGTGCTTTAGTTTGCTGAGCTATCTGGCAGGCCTTACCTTTTCAAGCTTTAAGTGAGCCCTATGTATACCAACTAATAAAGTCAATGGAATATGTAAAGTAATGCATGAAAATGTTCACATGTATCCCAGGGCCACTGTTAATTCATGCATTGATGAAAACTAGATATTCAAGGCCATCTTGCAACTCATTTGTATTGGTGTTGCTCTCCTCAGGGTGCCTTAGCAAAATACCATGGCTGGGTGGGTTGAACAAAAGAAATCTATCTTATTGCAGTCCTAACCCTAGAATGCAAGATCAAGCTGCTGGTAGGTCTGGTTTCTGCATGGGCTCTCCCCTGGGCAGCCTCAGACAGTCTTTCTGTGTCTCACCTTTCTGCTGTTATCTTCTCTTTCTTCCACACCAGCCCTGAGTGCCCTGTCAATCATTTCACCTTAAGGGTTCTGTTTCAGATAAATTCACTGGAAGTTTAAGTCTTCAATGTATGAATCATGAAGGGAAACAATTCATCCCACAAAATCTTGTAAAGTGTCCCTGTGTTTAGGGGAGGTGAAGGAAGAACAGGAGAGTTTAAACTTAGTTCTGGGTTCCTCATGTTGGAGGAAGCTGGAGAAGGTGCAGGAGTCCTGCTATTTCAACCCCTGGAGTGTAGTGGGCCAGGACAGAGCACTGCCTTTGGAAGTGAAAGAACTCACTAAGGAAGAAAGGAAGTCAAGAAACTCAGGCTTTGCCTCTAGAGAAACTATGGGATATTAAGGAGTTTTTATTTACTTCTTTAAATTAATTCTGGGAAGCTTTAAATGATGAACATGAATTTCTCCATTTTTAAATCTTGTAGCCGGGGAGATGGCTCAGTGGAATAAGCACTTCCCTGGCAAGTGCAAGGGTCTGAGTTCAATCCCTGGTTCGGAAAAAAAAAAAAAAAAAAAAAATCTTGTAGGTTACAAGATTTACTAGGCAAGGGTTGGCAAAATAGCTCAGCAGTTTGAAGCACCTGCAAGCGGGTGCAGGGACTAGGGGTTTGATCCCCAGGCCTGCCATGCTGGCCCCACCCCCGGGGCACACTGAGAGAGCAATTAAGACTGGGTGTGGTGGAGCATGCCTATAACCCTAGCTCTTGGGAGGTTGTAAACAGGAGGATCACTATGAGTCTGATCTAATAGTGAGACCCTGAACAGCCTGTAGACCTTTCCCTAAAAATAAAATAAAAAAGATTTACCATGCAAATAAAAGTTATTAAGGCAAAAATATCTCCAACAGAACATTAGGGAATTTAGAAATGATGGTAATTTGGGGTCAAGGAGATGGCTCAGTGGAATAAGCACTTCCCTGACAAGCACTTCCCTGAGTTCAATCACTGGTTCCACCAAAAAGAAAAAAGAGGGACATCTGAGATATCATGCCCTTCTTCTTTTTTTTTTTTTTTTGTCTTTTTGAGACAGGGTCTCACTATGCAGCTCAAGCTGGCCTTAAGCTCACTTTGTAGCTCAGACTGGTCTCGAACTCATAACAATCCTCCTGCCTCAGCCTCCCAAGTGCTGGGATTACAGGCCTGCGCCACCACGCCCGGCTTATCATGCCCTTCTTAACACTAGTGTTCATTCAGTGACATGCTGAACTGGCTTGTCTGGAGTTTCAGAGGCAATGCACACAATTTCTCCTGATTCCGTACCTTGGCTAGCTTGGAATTAGCCAGGGAGGAGTATTTACAGTATGGTAATTGGCAGACACTCTGAATCAGAACTTCTGGTTTTCCTGAGAACTTCTTATTAAAAATTTAACAGTAAATTACTGGAGCTATTTATGTTCATTGGTTTAGTATCATTATTGTGCTATTGAATGCCTGTTGTTGAAAACACCTAAAGGAAAATAAAATTCATTAGAGATGAAATGAAAAAGAAAACGGAATACCTTTCAAAAAGCAATATTAAAAATAAAAAAGAAATCTGTGGACCTTGATCTCTCCTGCCTGCCTATGTAGCGTGGGACCCACATCTAGGCTACAGGTCTTCTGTTTCAGAAGGCTCAAGAGGTACTGATGCAGCTGGGAACTGCAGTGCTGAGGGATCTGCAGGGTAGACATGGGGACCCCTGGCAAGTGGCTTCAGATGCCCAGTACTTAACTGGGCATCTGGAGGGTGGCATTGTGCCGCCAGGGACTGACTGTAAATGCTGGAGCCCAGCAAGGGAGAGACTGGACTCTTCTAAGACTCAGAGACCTGGTGTTGTAGGAAGAAAGAGGTCGAGCAAACATGGCCAAATGCAACCCTGGCTCGCCAGCTGGTAGGGCTGCTCCTGTGTAGGGGAAGGGTGAGCGTGAGAACCTCAGGGAAACTTCTCAGTGTGAGCACCCCAGCAGGCCCCTCACTGGGGAGTTTCACAGTCATCACTTCAACCCAGCTGGGGAGCTACCCCAAGTCCATGTGGTAGCTTTACTTCTGAGAAGGAACGCAGGTTGTGTCCTCTCCAACCAGAGTCTAGACTGTTGTGGCACAGCGCCATCTTGAGAAGACAGCTGTTGTCTGAATCCATACCTCCATAGGGGTCTAGCATGTATGCCCATCCTTGGGCTCCACAGATGTTCTGCCACACCACCACATGGGTCTGCAGTCTCCCAAACCTATTGAGCAGAGCATCAGAGCAACTGTGACCTCAGCACCCAAGCTGTGCAGTGCCTGCACTACAAGAGACAGGTGGTCCAGCTGAGAGCAGGTAAGACCTGGGAGATCAAGGTGCTTGTACTCTGACACCTACAATGAGCACCAACCCGGAGACAGGGCAGGTGCCAGGGCTGCCAGTGCCAGAGGCCCTTGCTGCCAGAGGAGTTGATCCCAGCAGAGCCTGAAGAAATGTTCCCTTGTTCCACAGCCACCATGCCTATTGTTGGAGCAGCCTCCTGGTGGACACCCATAGCCCCTGCTGTTTGTGTCATGTCTGCCTGGGATGCTATAGCATCCCCATCCTCCCACATCCCCAGGACACAATGGGTCTCCCATTGAATTCCCTGCACCCAATGCCACTGATTACAGCCAAAGAAGCTGCCCACAGACTACACTGAGGTCCCCTGCTGTGACCAACACTGTATTACAAACTCATACTCCAAGGCACATTGTCATGAGAAAATCACCTTACAAAAATGATAGAAAAGCCAGGTGTGGTGGCATACCTATAATCACAGTACTCTGCAAGGCTGAGACACAGCCTGAGGCTGAGATCACAAATTTGGACCCAATTTAGTGTGATCCAGTCTTAGAAAAAAAACTAAGTCTAAAACTAGAGAGCTAGAGATGTAGCTCAGTGTAAAGTCCCTGGGTTCAACTCTAAATGCAAAGAAAAAAAAAAGATAACCAACCTACCAGATACATAAATCCTAGTATAGCATTACAGGAAATGTTTTTCTCTAGAAAACAAGGTGATATGACACCTTCAAAGGAACACAACTGTCTAGCAACAGATCTCAAGGAACATAATATTAACAAAATATCTGATAAAGAACTTGAAAGAGCCATTATAAAGAAAATCTATAAGAGTCAAAGAACATTCAGGCTATGACTGAAATATCCCACAAAGAGATAGGGCTCCTTGAAGAAGGATCAAACAGAAATCTTAGAAAATAACAGTTTAACAAGGTTATATGTTGCAAAAGATGTGAGACTTTTGACATTAATGAATGCAATGTCAAGTGCTATTTGAAACACACATGACAAAGAAAGAAGTGAGTTTGATCAGTTAGTTTTCAACTTAGAAGAGAAATTAATCAAATGCATACTTAAATGTAATAAGTTATATATCAAAAGAGAATTTTGATATGTAAATGTCAAAGAAAGGCCCTAGGGAGAAATAATAAAACTGAGATTTTTTTTTTCCAAATTGTTCCTTTTATTTATGCCACTGAGTTCATTTTGTGATGCTATAACTGCATACTCCAGAATGGGTAGTTTAAGCTATAAATTAGTCTATTGATTCATATTTCTGGAGGCTGGGAAGTCCATTGGTAAGAGCTGACAGCTGATCAGTAAGAGCTGATCTCTTCTTGTCTTTCATGGAAGAAGGTGGAAGGGCAGGAGAGGGTGAGAGATGGAATGTGAAGTTTCGAGACCCTTTATAGTCAACCCCCATCAACTCATGAGCGTGAAGCTTTCATGACCTGAATGCCTTTCCCTGGGCCCACAGCCCCAGTACCAATTGAGTGGGGTACACATTCAAAGCATGGTGGGTAACCTGAAATTGGTGTCCTTACTGGAGCTACCAGAGAACTCTTCCTGGAGCTCTTTTTATCACCGATAGTAGTTCTAAATTTTTATTTTAAAACGAAAGAGCCTGTTTTAATTTCACTTAGACCATCAATTTAATTTTTTCTTAATCATGTACATTTTAAGTGAATTTGTATACAGAGGGTCCTTTTTCAAATTTTTATCATGCTTACACAGTAAAAAGGTGGAAATATTTATTGAGCACCATTCATGCCCATTCATTTATTCACTATTCATCTGGAAGCACCTACATGTATTACACACTAAGAGTATCTGGGAATAGTGAAGTAGATATGACAGTATTTTTTTCCCACAAGAGTTTGTGCTGGTAGGACATGAATAATTACATTATGGTACAATCAGAGAGGAAGCAACAACAAGATCATATAAGGTCACAGCAGCTTTATACAGAGAAGAGAGATTTGCTAATGATGGAGCTAAGAGAATCTAAGGTAAAGAAGGATGAACTCATGCGCCAATCCATGGAAAACCTTCCCTAAATTCTCAGTTGAGTTTAATTTCCTTTATTAATTCTGGGACTGAAACTTGTATAGTCCTAGCATAATTGGATTCTTATTTGCCTATCTAGACTAAATATCTCTCATAAGAATAGTGAAGCCTTACTATGTGCTTGGTACTCAGTTGAGGTCTAATAATGATTGAATATGGTTGGGAAGCATTGGAAATATGTTACATAGAAGCAGTATGTTAGTCTGTTTGGGCTGATAAAACAAAATGTTATGATAAACATTTATTTTTTACAGCTCCAGAGGCTAAGAAGTCTAAGGTTCCAGCAGATACAATAATTTCTTATTTTCACATTGCTACTTTCTAACATTTCTTCACATGGCAGAGAGACAAAGAAAGAGAGGGAAAGAGGAGGGGAAGCAGAGAGAAAGGCATATCTTGTCTCTTCCAAGGGCACTCATTCTCACCATGGGGGCTTCTCCTCCTCCCCATGACCTCCCTTAGCCTCCCTGCCTCCCAAAGGCCCACCTCCAAATAGCGTTGCACTGAGCACCAAAACTTCAGCATTCAACTTTGGGTATAGGACACAAGCATTCAGTCCATTGTGAGGAGAATAAGTTGATTTATACTCTATTTAAAGCACAAGAAGGATTTCCCCAGAGAATCTGGGAATTCATGATGAAGAAAGGAAGCCGAAGTATTAACTTTCAGAGACCAGAAACCATAAAAAAGCATGTAGCATAGCAAGTTTAGGCAAGCACAAATTGCTTTGTTATTGAAGCTTAGGACAGTAGAGAAGAAAAAGACTGGTCTATGCTCCACCACTGACCTATGTTACATAGATTTTGTGTGTGTGTGTGTGTGTGTGTGTGTGCAGGAACTTACACAAAGTTTGCAAGTTACATAAACTTTTCAGACCATAAATATAGAAACTATATAGTTTAGAAATTTCACTCTGGACAACATGGGGTATGGATTGAAAATACAGAATGCAGTCCAAGATGCAGGAAACCAGTTTGAAAGCTATTGTAACTGTGCAGAGAATGTTAAAAATTTGAACTAAGAGACTGGATGATTATTTTAGACCAGCAGGAACACAGAAAGAGAAGCTGGGAATTGAGAGGGCTCCACTGTGCAAAGGAAGAGCAATCACATTGTGTGCATTTGTTCTA
Organism: Ctenomys sociabilis; assembly: GCA_004027165.1. Classification (NCBI taxonomy): domain Eukaryota; kingdom Metazoa; phylum Chordata; class Mammalia; order Rodentia; family Ctenomyidae; genus Ctenomys; species Ctenomys sociabilis. The sequence continues at coordinate 51,550 of PVKA01008425.1, forward strand.
CATTTATGCCCTAGAAGTTTGGAAGGCAATAATAATAGCCATCAATTACTGATGACTCACTGAGGATCTGGAACTCTTGAGATTTTTTTATCCAGGTTATCAAGTTTGAGCCTTATAAATGGGGACAATGGTGTGATTTCAAGTCATGCTGGACCACAACTTAATGCTTTTGACTTTCATTTTATTTTATTAAATTTTAAAAAATGTATTTGGTATAGGGTCTCATTATGTAATGTGGACTCATAGTGATTCTCCTGTTTCAGCCTCCTCAGTTCTGGGATTACAGGCATGCACCCAGTCTACTGGATTACACTCAGTCTTGGTGGCCAGCTCAGTATGCCCAGGATGGAGCTGGCATGGCATATGGTCCTGGGGATTGAACCCCAAACCTTGCACTTGCCTAGGCAAGTGCTCAGTGAGTATAAAAATATTAAATCACTAAGCTATCTCTGCAGCCCTGACTATTATTGTTATTATTATTATTATTATTATTACTTTTTTTTTTTGCAGTATCAGTGATTGAACTCAGGACCTTGCACTTGCCAGGGAAGTGCTTATTCTACTGAATTATCTTCCCAGCCCCTTATATTATTACTTTAAAGAGAAAAAAAACAAGAAAAAGACAAAAACAAAGCAACATAACATAATAAAAACGGTACAGAATTTCAAAACAAAAATAGGAAATTAACAAGGGTTGTAATATTATATATTATTATCAACAAATTTGTTGCTCAGGTTACCAGATACAGGAATGCAAGATCTAAAAATTAAACATTAGTTCTTCTTTTCATAAACTTGAATGTTTTTCTTTGTCTTTTGTCCTTTTTATTTATTTTTAAAGAGTATAAAATATTAGGTACGACATTAAAGAAAATACACATTTGAAAGAACCAAAAGAAAGATATTCAACAGTAGCTGTTATATTGCACATTGCTGTCCTCAATGTAGTTGTACAGATTACAGATATCAGCAGGTAGAGTTGGTCAAAGTAAACTTAAAAAAACAATCTATGTACTTAATACAGGGTCTCCAGGGGCTCACTATGTAGATCAAACTTGTAATGATTCTCCTGTTTTCAGCCTCCCAAGCACTGGGATTACAGAGGTGCACCAGCATACCCAGTCTCAGCCACCATCTCAGTGTACCCCGGGGGTGGGCCAGCATGGCACACTGGGATCGAAGTCCATTCCCTTCACCTGCCTAAGCAGGTGCTTTAATCTGCTGAGCTATCTCTATCCCCAAAGTACAAATTTTAAGCATTAATTGCTACCTTCAAAAAACTGATAGTGGATGCCACTTGAACATATACTCATAAGTGAAATAAACCAGACACACATGTGTAAATATCATATAGTCTCCCTAGTATAAGAAGCAAAAAGAAGATATACAAATAGAAATGTACAACAACAACAACTGAAAACAATTGAGTCAGATAAGGCAAAGTAAATGGCATATGCTGCAGGATATTGATCAGCTTTTCTTCTGGATGGTTAACAACCTAAGTTCACAGATCAAAACTGAAGAAATAGAAGAACTGCAAGGCCAGCCAACATTTTGGCCCTAGCCTTTCAAGGTCAGTGAAGACTCAGGACACAGGAGAACCTGTACTGTAACATCATGAAACTCAGTGAGCCCCAAATTTCCTGAACAAGGAGATTATGGAGCCACAGAGGAAAGAGATTGAAATTTTATAGTGTGCCTGGGGAGAGTCACACAGAGAGGAAACTTTCTCTCAGGCTCTCACAAAGAGCAAACTGGTCAAGCATTGGCCGTGACTCATCCACATGGATGACACAGACAAAGGATCTACAGAATAATGTACAGGACTACAGGATAAACCCTGAGGGGACTTCAATGACCTCATCAGAAACAAAAACTACATGTTTTGGTATATAGGTCTTGCTCTATCTAGGTCTTAACCATCCAGCAGAAAAGTATAAAAATGAGGTACACCGCGGGGCCATAATAATAAGTTGAGCTGTAAATAGCTACGGTTGACAACTTCTTCAGATAACTCACTATTGTTGTGGAATGCTGGACTGTGTTGGATTGTATCACTGAGTTCAGGCACCTAAATTGGTTTAATGTAAATGGAGTGCCCATCTTTGACAGGTGTAGACAAAGGAAGGGGTATAGAAAGGAAGAATCATGATGTGTGTGTATGGACAGTACAGTGGGGATAGATAACGCTGTGCTTCTACATAATTCTATGAGAGGCAAGATTTGCACTAATGGTGGTTGGACAGGATATTATGTCGGCTTCTAGTACTATGGACAACTACTAGGAAAATAACAAGGTAGAAGGTATTAATCATTGAACTGTTGATATAATTCAGGTATAAAAAATAAGATACCTAAACAGCTACACTCTCTTAATTTACTGATAAGAGACATCTGCTATAATAATGTCTGTAAGTATAATATCATGTATGCACCTTGTATAATACCAAAACATTATGAAAACAGTTTGCAATGTATTAATTTTTCGAAGCTGTCCTGTTAAGGTGTCATAAAACTGTCTCATTGATAATTGTACTTCAATAAAATAAAAAATAAAAATAAAAATAATAAAACTGATAGAAATTAGTACAGTCATCTCAGCTATCCTGCATGTATGTGTACATGATTTCCCTCTTCCTTTTTTCCCATCTTTTTTCCTTCACTCATCTCAATTGCTTATTCTTTATGCTGTTTCTTTCTCTTTAACTGTATCTGTTGTACCTTTCATATTTTATTCATTCTTTCAGGTTCTTACACTAGGGTGACATTTTGATGTTTACACATATGTGTCTGGTTTACTTCACTTATGAGGATAGCCTCTAGTTGCATCCATTTACCTATAAAAGCCTCATTTATCTTTTTTATAGCTGAATAATACTTCCTTGTATAATATATACATATATGAGAGTATTATATCTATCTATCTATCTATCATCTATCTATCTATCATTTATCTATCTTTTTCTATTAATTTCTCAAGTGATAGGCATTTCCTAGACTTAGCTATGACAAATTGGGCTGCTATATACATGGGTGCACGTATATCAATGTGTTATGATGTTTTCAGTGCTTTTAGAAAGATATCCAGAAGGGGAATAGCTATGATGAATGGGACCTCCAATCCTAGTATATTGAGGAGTCTTCACACTGATTTCCATAGTGATTGTAACAATCTACATTCCCACCAACAGTGGAGAAAGGTTCCTTTCTCAACACAAGTTGTCCAGCATTTGTTATTAGTTAATTTTTTTTATGATAGTCATTCTTTCTGGAGTGAGATGGCATCTCAGTGTTGTTTTAATTTGTATTTTTCAAATGACCGGTACTGTGGAGCATTTTTTCTTGTATTTATTCTTCATTTGTATTTCTTCCTCTGAGAAGTGTGTATTCAACTCAGATGCTCATTTATGGATTGGGTCTTTGAATTTCGGCAGTCTCATATTTTTTATTTCTTTATATGTTCTAGATAGAAGCCCTTTGTTAGAGTGACTATTGGTTAAGATTTTTTCCCAATTTGTGGGTTGTCTTTTACCTTTGTTGGTGATTTCTTTTGATGTACACAACCTTCCCAATAAGGTGAGATTCAAATTGTTGATTCATTTTTTTTAAAACATCTTTTATTTATTTGGTGCAGGGTCTCACTACACAGCTCGTACTTGTGATGATCTTCCTGTCTCATCTTCCACAGCCCTGGGATTATAGGCATGTGCCACCACACCTATTTTCTGTGGCCAGCTTGGTGTCCAGGGCTGGCATGGTGTGCAGCACCAGGGATTGAACCCAGATCCTTGCACTTGTCAGGCAGGCACTTGGACTGCTGAGATATTCCCTCAGCCCATGATTCTTTGAAGTGTTTCCTTGGCAGTGTGGTTTTTGTTTGTAAACAAAAGTCTATCCCAATGTCTTCAAGATTTCCACCTATTTTCTCCTCCAGTAGACTTAGTGTTTCTGTTTTAATGTTTATGGTTTTAATCCATTTTGACTTCAGTGCATGGTGACAGAAGTGGATCTAGTTTTAGTGTTTGGCATGTGAAAGCCAGTTTTTCCAGCACCAGTTGTCAAAGAGACTTTCTTCCATTGAACATTTTTGGCCTTTTTGTCAAAGATAAGGTGCCATGTTATTTTTTTGCTGTTGGTTCCCTGCTTCTTCTGTGTTTAATTGCTTGTCTTGTTTGATGATTTCCCCTCCCCCATTTTTTATGTATTTGGTACAGGGTTTTATTATGCAGCTCAGGCTCATAGTAATTGTCCTGTTTTCAGCCTCCCCAGTACTGGGATTACAGACATGCCCCACTCCATCCAGACTTGGTCACTGGCCCCAGGGGCAGAGCTGGCATGGTATGAGGAACCACAGATTGAACCTTGGTACTTGTGCTTGCCAAAGCAGGTGCTTACTCTGCTGAACCATCTCACTTGCCCTTGATGATTTCTTTCTTTGTTGTTCTTGGAATTGTGGTCATTTTGATCTCTTTTTAGAATATCTTTCAGTATTCTTCATAGGGCTGCTTTGCTCATGATGAATTTCTGTAGCTGTTCTTTGTTATGGAAGTATTTATTTCACCATTAATTTTGAAAGAAAGTTTTGCATAGTATATGAATCTGGGTTGGAAATTTTTTTCTTTTGGGACTTGAAATACTTTACTAAATGCTCTTCTTGGCTTGATGGTTTGTTTTGAGAAATCTTCTGTAATTCTGATGGGGTTTCCTTTAAATGTGATCTGTATCTTTTTTCTGACAACTTTTAGTATGTTTTTGCAGTGCTGAATTTTTGGGATCTTGAGTATTATATGTCTGGATGTAGATTTATTTTGGTTGATGCTATTTGGAGTTCTATATGCCTCACTTAAATATATGTCACATTCTTTCCCTGTATTTGGGAAGTTTTCTGCTACTATTCTACAAATTTTTTTTATGTCTTTTGCTTTTGCTCCTTCTTTTTCATTGATACTTTTTCATTGATGAGTCTTATGCAGTTCATTTTTGTGTCATCTTGTGGCTGTTGAATTATTTCATGGTTCCTTGTTGTTTTTAAAAGATCTTTCCTTTCCTGATCATTGGCTGCAGTGATGTCTTCAAGGTATGAAAGTCTGTCTTCACTCTGTTTCAAGAGGTTTTGCGAGCTATTAATGAAAATTTTAATGTCCTGGATATCTCTTTGAGTATTTCACACATTTTATTTCTTTCCTATATTGCTCATTCACTGCTTCCATCATTTTTCTATGCCCCCCTATTTTGTTATTAATATCTTCTTCAGATACGCTCAGTAAGTCTTTCATTATAGTTATCATTTCTTTTTTTTATGTGAGAGACTATTTCTGATCTGATTTCTTCTATACCCATCTGGAGTTGTAATCACTTCAGTGATTTCAGGTGTTTGACGTTCAGTTTCTTCCATGTTTGTGTCTCCTGGATTTATTCTGGTTAGGCTGGGGGCCTGAGATTTCATGTTGTTCCTTTTTTTGTCATTTTCTATTTCTGAAAGAACTCTTTATTTTGATTTCTGTGGTACTTCTTGTGAAAGTTTGATAGTAGGTAGCTCTCTGTATCACTATAACCAGAGCCTCTTCATAAAGTTTCTGCTCTTCAGAGATCTCTTATATGTATCAAAGATACACATAAAGATACACAAAGGGGGATATTCCTGGTTTGTGTCTGTCCCAAGATTTTGCTTTCTGTGTTGATTGAGAGGTGGATATTGGTTTCTGTGTGGGACTGTCCTACATCCTTTGGTATAAAGTTTTGGTAAGGTTATTACCCCAGTTCTTCCTGGTATTATTACCCAAGAGAGGATAAGTGGTTAAAACAGATTTGGTATCCTAGATACAGTAGTAAAATTATCAATACTAATAACAGCAAGTGAACTTTAGAAATTGACAAACTTTGGTAGTTCATGGTTTTATACTTTAGACATTATAGTTGTATAGCAAAACAGACTGTAATTTGTGAAATTGTATGTAAACTAGTTCTCCTGAGTTCCCTCTGGGCACTTTCCCACCATGTACCTGGAGTCCTCTGGGTAGCCTGATTCACCCGAGTTCTCTCCTGCCGCCTGTGTGGCAAGTCTGGGTCCCTCCAGGCCTAGCCATGCACCTGGGCATCACCCTGAGGTCCAAGCCTTGAGTCTTTGATCTTTAATGACTACAGCATTCCTACAGTGCCAGAGAACTAAGTGGAAAGTTGTTCAGTGACAATGTGCAGGAGGTATTGCCTGAGAAACAGGCTATCACACGTGCACATGCAGACTTTTGAGTAAAGTCTTGGGGCAGGAGCATGGCCTCGACACAGATTTGGGTCTCCAGGAGCAGAAACCACAATGGCATTTGCCAGCTATTCATGAGGAATTAATGCCCAGGGAAGAAAAGAGAAGGAAACGATAATGAGAAGAAGAAGGAGGCATTTGTGGCTTGGGCTTGACATAATCTTAATCAGTCTAAGGTGGGCTGTACCCATCAGAATTGCCCAACCATTAAGTAAAGAGGATCATAGTCTCACAAGAAGGATGTAACTTCAAGTAAAGCATCTTAGTACAACCAAGTCAGCCCCTAGGTGCGGAGTTGAAGGTTCATCTTCAGGGCAGTACATGTTTCCCTAAAGGGTCACTGGGTGGCCACCTCCACAGCTATTTCTGACATGAGTTGGTCCAGGCCTGCTTCTGATTTTGTAACCTCTGTGCCCACTGTGTGTGTGTGTGTGTGTGTGTGTGTGTGTGTGTGTGTAGGCCAATAAAGCAAGATAGCCAGTGGAGTACAGTAAAATCGAAAAGCTGTTCAAGTGTCTGGCACTTTCTCAGTTCCTGAAAGGAAGACCCTGCATTCCTCTCTCCTACAAATTCATCAGTATGTTGGAGCTTCATCCCACCTTGGGCTGTGTGTAGGGTTCTCTTGTTTCCAGGGAACTTTTTTTCCTCCCTTGTCTAGCAGGACATTTCTTGAGAACAGAAACTATGCCTCAACCATCATGTTTTAGCCAGCCTCCTGATTCTGCAAGGCTACCTAATAAATTCTCTCACATAATGACAGATATATTCTTCCCTGATTCTGTCCCTTTAGCAAACCTAACCTCATACAATCAAGGACAAGTAAGTGTCTCACCTCCTAAATACAAGTCTCTTGCTATGGGAGCTCAAAGATTCATCCAAGTGGCTTTCAGGGGGAGGCAAGGGACTGTATTGATGTGGTGTGTGTCAGAGTGCAGAAGTTATAGCTACTGAAGGGCATGGATATGCTTAATGAACACTAGAGCAATAGTACCAATGAGATCTTCAGAGGAGTTCAGCAGTTCTCCCCCACTCTGCAGCTCTCCTGCTGCTGGGACAAGGAGGGATGGTGGGCAAAGGTTTTCTATGTCCCTCATGTGTGTCTCCTCATGCTGGGCACATTGTTTCATTCTTTCTCTTTCATGGTAACCCAACCATTTCTCTACCTCCTACATGAGGATATGGGTTTTTTACATACAGCTCTTTTGGGGTTGGGATGAGAAATCCTCTCTTGCCATCCTCCACTACACAGAGCTGGGAGCTTTGACTCTTCTGGTGCCCCCATCTATCAAGGCCCAAGAGCTGCCAAGGTCAGGCAAGGTACAGTTACCCTACTTTCCCCAAATTGCCTCAGGATTGCCATTTTCCCTGATGATACATTTTTATACAAGGGCACTTTTTAAAAGGCATTTTGAAATCTTTAAAGACTAATTATGAGCACACTGGGAAGTGCATCATTATGAGGTAAATGGCCTCGCAGACTTAGGGTAAAGCATTTGTATGACTCAGTGGGGCCCTCAGGCATATGTCAGTCATTTTCATGGGCTCCTACAATGCAGGGTTGTCTGAAAAAGGGAGGCTTTGCCCAGGTGATAATTACCTAGACTGATACAGTAAAGGGCAGCTCTGCAAAAGCTTCTCATGGGATATTCTGGCAAGAATAGTTATAATTGTGTTCCTCTTCTCTCTGACTCTGGAGACTTTTAACTGGATTAGCTGAAAGCATTCCTATTCAGTTCTGACCTTTGAGGACCCTGGTCACACAGCTCAGCTCCCCTTCCCTAAAACCTCTTACTGAAGTTTGTGCTGGGCCTCCTTTGATTGTACCAGTCTCATGACCCACAGATGGAGGACCTAGATTTTGAAAGAAGGCAGAGGAACCTTGGCTTCTGTGTTTCCATATGTGGCCCTTGTGACTGACTATCCCAGAATGGGCATGGATTTGGAGATGGAAGAACTAGTTTTGAATTCTGGTCTTCAGTGACAAGCTATGGGACCTTAATCCAGTTATGTCCCTCTCTGCATTATTTATGTCAACTTTAATGTTGGAAATTTTTTAATTGGATTCAGATCTTTTCCAGATCCTAAATTTTGCAATGATTTCAACTCTTGTCATACATGAAATTCACTTAGCTAGCTTTCCAAAGACAACAATGTCCAGGCCACACCCACAAGAACCTTGTCATGGCTCTCAAGAAGAACAGAATATGAACTGCAAATTTGGGCTGGCCAGATAGCTCAGGAGACTAAAGCACCTACTGAGGCAGAGTGCAGCAGCCTGGGTTCAATTCCTAACATGTTGTGCTGGCCCCGCCCCTGGGGCAAGCTGAGACAGCAATTGAGACTGGGTGTAGTGGTGCAGTTGTAATCCCAGCACTTGGGAGGCTGAAAACAGGAGAATCACTATGCGTCCTATCTACATAGTGAGAACCTGTAGACCCTGTACTAAACACACACACAAAAAAAAAAAAAAAAGAAAAAAAAGAACTGCAAATTTTATGAAAGTGCATGTTTGAGAGCACACCATCAAATCCCTTCCAACAAAGCTCGAGGAGAGGACCTGTGCATGTGAATGACCTTAAACCCCAACTCCCCTGTTTCAGGGTAAACCTTGGGGTGCCCGGGCATGCGTATATCACAAAATCCCCCCAAACAATCATAAATTAGACAATTCAAGTGCAAATCATTGTGGTACATTTGGAACCTCAAAATTGCTACACACAGAACAAACAAGAAGGCACATGCAACCTGTAGAAGTCTGTCTGGATGTCCTGGGCCATCCCCATACTGTCACCACCATGGACTTCTCTCCTAACTAAATGCTTGTCATAGCCAAGGTGCACATTTGAGACCATCTCCTTTGGGAAATCATCCTTGCTTCTCTGTTTAGCTGCTGTCTTCTTTATTTATCTGCCTTGACTCCTGCATAGCTCTCAAGTAGCCTCTGTTATACTCTTATTTCTCTCTCACTAACTGTAATCTCCAGGAGATGTATATTAGGTATCTTGGCAGCTCCAAAACCAGTACAGTGCCTAGTATATAATGCTTTCATGAAAAAAATAGCAGAACTATGATAAAGTATAATTTCTACTGTCTGCTCACTCCATTATATTTTCTGGCCTCCTCTCTCAGTAAAGAAGTTTGAAGTGTAGTCATGTTCTTCTCCTTTACCAGGTAGGCACTGAAGCCTCCTCTAAGCCCCCCTAAGTCAAAAAACTGAATTCCCCCACTTGAACCAGCAGACCTCCGGGAGGGTGGTGTCTCTCACCCATGGGGGCAAGCATACCCCTGCCAGCCATGTGGTGCCCACCAATGCCAAGCTGGCCATATGGTTTGCTTCCACATAACCCCAGCAGCAGAAGTGAGGACTAATGAACTGACCTAATCCTGGATAAGAACAATACCCAAGGAGCAAAAGCAACAATTAGATACCACAGGGACAGAAATGCAGTGCATAGCTCACTCCAAACCCTGTCCTGCGGGCTCCACTAAGCAGGGATGGGTGGGCTGACTGTGTTCCCCATGTGTTAAGGGCACAAGACAATGGCTTGTCTTCAGAGGTAACTGCAGTGTGGGAAGAATAGACAAGGGGCCTCTGGTGCACAGCAGGGATCTCAAAAGCCCATGGCCCCAAGAGTTAGGAATAGAAAATTATGACTGGTTGGGTTGTAAAGCTGGAGATCTTGGAAATAAGCTCCTCATCCAACAGTGAAAAAGTATTTTTTTCTTTCTTTTATCTGTTTTCAGATTTTTGGGGGTTTATGTTTTCTCTCTTCCTCCCCCACCCTTAGTTTCTTTTCCTTTCCTCTCCTTGCTTCTTTACCCTTTAGAGTTTTTCTCTCTCCTCCTCCTGCTCCTTATGTTACCTCTTCTCCTCCTTCTCTTCCGCCTTCTTCTTGAGCTATAGTCTCTATGGTCTCTCTATGTCCCCTAGGCTGACCTGAATCTTGCAGGGATCCTCTGGCCTCAGCCTCCCCAATGCTGGTAGTACAGGGCTGCCCTACCTGCTACTTTTTTTCATCTTCTTATCTTCATTTATTTTTGTATTTTTGCTCTGTTACTTTCTTTTTCTTTTTCCAGCTCATTCCTGTGACTTTTCTATAACTATTAATTTCATTTTAATCCTCAATAGGACCGGCATCTCACTTTTCTGTCCTCCTTCACATATTTCATTGGTTAGTTTTTTTAAATTTTGTTCTTTTCATTTCCTGGGTCTCCATCTCTACTTTGACTGGGATAACTACGAAGTTTTGTGAATCGCTAGATAGCAGCTAAATTTATGCTACCTGTGTTGTATACCATTCTATTATTAGTATGGTGGTATCTTGGTTCATAAATGCTTGTGCTTGCAAAAAAATTGGTTTTGAAACAGAAGCATGTGGCAAAATTTTCTTTTTGCTTGCAAACTCTGCATTGGGTGGTTAATGTGACCAGACCCATCTTTCCTGCATGAACACTAATGTGGCCATTTTTTCCAAACACTGGCATAAAATTTTGGAACTAAGGTACCACTGTAAAAATAAAGTTGTTCCAGTTAGTAAATACCACAGGTAAATAGTACATTAATGTTTGGTTCATCTTACTGTTCAGGCTGTAGTTATAGCTCTCTTTTCTATGACTAAAGGAGGTACTTCACTTTTTCTTAAGGCATGCCAATACTCAGTTTGTATTTTATGCTGTAATTGAGGCTCATGTTTTTATGATAGTGAAGGTGACAGCTGTTGCTATTGATTAGCTTATTGGTAGGATACCAGTATCAGGATTGCCCTTGGTCATTAACAACATGAATATTTTTGGAAAATTGGATAGTGGGTCAACGGTGCTGAAACCTTCCATCTCAAGTACATGAACACAGTTGGAACTTGGGACAGAGACAAAAATGTTACACAGAGGACATCACTGAAAATAAAACTTTAATTAATGTTTTTTCATAGTAGAAAGAAAGCTTTGCACTATAATCAACTAGTAAGGTACAGCAGAAGCAGCAACAATAACAGCAACAACTAACAGAAAAGAAACAGAAGGAAGCAAGTGAACACAAACTACCAACTTCTCAGGAGTTGATCCATGGTGCATCAAAGACAGGAAAGCCAAAGCCATGCACCCAAATTCATTGAAATTTTACCAGGGGGATAGCTAAGCAGATCAATCCTACATTTAGCAAGCTTGCAGAAGATATAAATAATAAGATATTGTTCAAATAAATAGAAGTGACTCTAGGGAAAACACCAGTGAAAAGCTAGAAGAAATTGTTTTAGATGCAAAACACAAGTGATTAGAATAGAAAAGAAGTAAAGCCCAGAAATGACTCCACAGAGAAATTCAGGAGATTAAAAATGATAAATGTGGGCACCAGAAGTGCAAATGTGAGGAAACAGCAGAACAAGAAACAAAGCTGCATCAGTAAGCAGTTGATGGGACGCTGCAAAGAATAATGCAAAGGATGGAAGCAACGGTTCCCAGGTGATCACAGGAGACTGATCTAAGATCTAAGCACTTTTCCAGGACACGTGACAATCTGAGTCCCAGATGTTTAACACAAGGACAGAATCTTAAAAATACAGTTAGAGAAAAGCAACACTTGAAAAGGAAAACGTATTAGAATTATAGCAAACATCTCAGCACAAGCATTGAAGCCAAAGAGAGTTTGTAGCAAAGTGTTTAAAACCGTAAAACAAAACAACTCCTAGTCCAGGCTGATCTTGTAAAACTATCTTTCAAAACTGGTGAGAAATAAGATACTACCATCATTAAGAGCACCTAAAAAATTAATGACTACCAAGCCAGCACTCCCAAGTATTCTGAAGGATACCTTAGAGAGAGACAATAAAGCTAATAGTAATGAAAGAGCCTGATAAAAGGAATACACCAGGCAGGGTGAACAGTTGAGTAGAAATGAAAGACAGGGAGTAAGCAACAGGGAAATGAGGCAATGATAGGAATCAGTCAGTAATAACTGATAATTACTTATCAGTAATAATTCAATGTAAAATGTCTCAATTTCTCAATAAAAAACTCCAATTGGCAGAATAGTTCAAGAAACAAAATCTAGTGGTATGCTGCTTGCAAGAAACACGTTTAATTCAAAAATAACTCATTGATCAAAAATTCAAAGAATAGAAAACAATATTCCAAGTGTCAGGCATTTGAGGGGAAAAACACATATTTAGCACCTGATCCTATACTCAGGTGAAGTAGACTTAAAGCTAAAACTATCCAAAGGAGCACATAATGTCACTATATAGTGGTTAAGGGGACAACTAAAAGGGAAGACATAGCAATTATTAACATATATGTACCAAACTATTCACCTTCATAAAGCAAATATAACTGCATCAAGACCAAATAAACATAAATACAACACAGTAGAGGACCTCAATATTCCATTACGAGAAATGAACAGATCAACTAGACAAAAAAAGTCAAGAATGAAATTTCACAGTTGAAAAAGAAATCGAAGGCACAGGTAGGAAAAAAAAACAAAAGAAAAGAAAAAGAAAAAGAAAGAAAGAAAGGAAAAAAGAAGTCAAATTACCATTATGTGAAGATGATATGATCTTCTACACTGAAGATGCCCCCAAATCTACCAAAACACTCATAGAATTAATAAGAAAATTTAGCAGGATACTAAAATCAACACAAAAAATAGCATTTCTGTATAATAATATACCCACTGAGAAAGAAATTTTTAGAAACTATTCACAATAACACTATGAAAAGATAAATACTTAGGAGTCAACCTAAGGAAGTAAAGGAAGTGCAGTGAAAACCATATTCCTCTAAAAAAAAAAAAAAAGGAATCAAAGAATACATCAGGAAAATAAGTGATATCCTCTGTTGCAGGGTGAGCGAGCAATATATCCAAAATGGTCATATTTTCAAAATTGTATACAAATTTAATACAGCCACAATAACACCACCAAAAGCATTCTTCACTAAACTTCAGAAGACAATCCTAACATTCACATAGATCAGAAGAGACATAGAATATGATGAAAATAGTAAAGCAGAAGGCACCGCAAACCCAGGCGTGAGCTTGTATAAGCCACTGTGGTTAAGGCAGAATGGCACTGGCTCACTAACTGGCATGAGGTATAATTGAAACAGAATAGAGGATGCAGAGACAACCACATGCATGATCAACTATTTGATCTTTGACAAAGGGTCCTATTCTGGTTTATATCTAGATGTCCCCCACACTTCATGTGCTTATAGGTGAGGATTTGGGGAGGTAATTGGATTAAGGGGGCATGAAACCTCTCAGTAGATTAATCTAGTGGTGATTTTATAGCTGTATGTAATTTAGGAGATGAAACCTAATTGGGGAAGATGGGTCACTGGGGGTATAGCCTGGAAGGGTGAATCTCCCTCCTCCCGTGATGGCTCTGCTTCCTGCTGTTATCATGTCCCTCGGCCATGCCATCTTGCTTTGGAGCAAGTTGAATATGGACTGAAACCCCTCCAAACTGTGAAGGAGTTTAATTTGTGAATGTTTAAGCTATTTTGTCCTAGCAATGAGATAATAACTAAGATAGATTTTTGGTACCAAGAGTGGGGTGTTGCTCTAATGTTACCTGATGATATGGTCCAGCAACCTTAGAAGTGGTTTGTGGGAGGAGTTTGGAACGGTTTGGAGATGACAGAATGTTGTAAGACAAGCTTTTGGAGAGACTGGTCAGAGGTGAGAAGACCAGTATTTTAACAATGATGCATCCAGAAAAGACCAGGCTCAGAGGATTTCATTGGCAATTTGAGTCCAGGTCATGTGTCTTATGCTCTGATAGAAAATTTGTCTGCATTTTGCTCATGTCCAGAGATTCTGTGGGAGACTGAGATTAAATCAGAGGCCAATAAAATTTCAAGATAACTAAATATTCTGTCTTGGGTACTGTTGAGGGTTTTCTATCAGCTCTATACTGAGAATCAAATGTAGCTGAATGATCAGAATTATTTAAAATGCTTTGAGTTTGATCAGGAAGAAAGCAGAAAGGGAGCATGGGGACTAAAACCAGTTAATATTGAAAGGAAACCAAGAACTTTAGGATATAGTAAGGATGGTCTGAGGGCAGCTCAGGAGCCAGCGGGATGCCCTCACGTAGGGGGCAACTCCAATGGGTGGGAAATTACCAGACAGGTAACACAGGTGCCTTCTGAACAAGCTGAGAACCTGTGGCGTCTTCTTTGTCCTTTAGCCCCCCAGAGCAATGCCGATGTTCATGGGGTCCTGAGTGGGTGGCTACTGGTGAAGGAATCAATGAGGACACAAATGAATGAAGAATGACTTTTTCTTTAAACACTGTGATAAAACTGCTTCAAAGCTGGCCTGCCCCACACGAAGGTTTTCTTTCTGAGTTATGGGTGGAAACATGTGCCAAAGTAGCTTAGTTGTCCTTCTCCTCCTTCTATATCTCCATATCATCCCCAAACACAATAAAGATAGTCTAGGACTCAATTTGGGGACCAAGCCAGCTTTCTGAGCTCAAGTTCTAAACATGAGCCTGCTCCTTGGTAGATCTGGGCCTGAGAAGAGCCCACAGGGAGCTATGATCTTGACTTTCTTTTTATTCAGCTCTCAAGTCTCAGGCCATAAAACCTGGGGGAAACCCAGAAGGCATGTGGCCTCCCTGCTTTGGGCAGGAGAGCCTTCCAGACCACAGGCTTTGTCTGAAGCCAATTTCCCTTTACATGCAAGACAATTGTGAGCAACCAGCCCCATTCCCAAGCAGGAAATGTCCAGGACCTTAAAAGGCTAATTAACAATATCCTGGTAGCACTGAGTCTATTGTCATAAAATCCGATGGCCCTGTTGCCACCCTCAGCCCAAAGAGCTCTAGAAATCACAGGGCCAATGACTCAGAGGGACCAGGCAGGCTTGAATTGGTTTCAGGGGCATCTAGCTTCCCTCACTTGATCTGAGAAAAGGAGGGTGGCTCTGCACAGGTGATAAGTGGCTTGACCTTGGGTCTGGTGCAAACTGACAATGAAGTATGATTATAGACAGAGAATGGTGTGTGCTTAAGAAGAGTGAAAGCAAAAGTAGGACATTCAGAGACTCAGCAAATCCTGGTTTCACAGGTGGGCTGGGAAACTGAATGACCTCATGAGACACAGCAGAGAATTCTCTGGCTTTGCCCCAGAAGTCCAGTCCTATTTAACAGACAGGAAAACTCAATAAAACATAGAGTTAGATGCAAATTATGGTTGCACGATCACATCCAACTTCTTAACCGCTTGGAACTTTGGGGATTCTGATGTGTATTATGATGATGACCACAGCATGGTTGCATACGTTGTTGGCAGGATTGAACAAAAGAGCCTAGTGTCCAGCAAATGTCAGCTGGTATTCACTTTCCCCCCATTGGCATTCAGCAGGGAGTCAAGGTCGGGAGAAAGTGAGGGTTGGGCAAAAAACTCTTTTTTGAATGTTTACATTAAATCAAACATTTTTAGTTTTATCTATCACTGATATTAAATCCTGTAAACAAATAAGACAAATCAAGTGTATGAGCTGCAGCAGGAGGGCTGATTACTGGTGAGAGGAATCACGGGACATGAGCAGTACCCCAGAGCCACACTCAGGAACGCTAAGGTGGTTGGCCAACAAGCTCATGCTTCCTACAGTTCCAGGATAGCCTGCAGATGTGGCAAGCTCTGGCCTCAAAAAGGTCATGATTTAGGTGGGAACATGTCCAAACACACAGTGCAATGCAGGCGTGCTTAACTAGACTGCCGCCAAATCATCCAGCAAACGCTAAAGCATGATTCCTGGGTGCCACCTCCAGTGATACGAACATAGGACTCAGGCCTACGAATTTGCATTTCTAGCAAATGCCACTTCTGCTTTTCTGTGTCTGCTCCAAGTACCACCACCAACAGAAGTCAAAAGTTACAAGGTTGATAGAGTGAAGACAGAGGAATAAATCACTGGGGTGAGGGGTGGTGTCCTCCAATCGAAAGTGATTACCTGGAGGAAGCAGTATTTAAGCAAAGCTTAGAAGTGTGGTTGGGGGCTAGTGAGATAGTTCAGTGGACTGAGGTGCCTGCTTAGGCAAGCTTAGGCAAGTGCAGGAACCGTGGATTGATCCCCAGCACCACGTGCTGCTCCAGCCAGCCCAGCCCTGCTCCCAGGGTGCACTGAGCCATCCACTGAGACTGGGTGTGGTGGTGCACACTTGTAATCCCAGTGCTGGGAGGCTGAAAGCAGGAGGATCACTATGAGTCAGAGCTGCATAATGGGACCCTACAACAACCAAAGACATTAAAAAAAAAAAAAAAAAGGAAATGTGGTTAGGATCTCAGCATGCATCAACTGAAGGAAGAAACTAGATGAAGTTTTTTTACACAGAGAACATGCTAAAATATGAGGAAAAATGCAGAATATGGTCAGCAAGGCAATGAACGCCAGAATGGATGTGTTCGGGAAGGAAGGGAGACAGAAGGAAGAAGAATAGGACAAAACAACCAAATCTTAGGGAATGTCTACTCTTACGTGGTTGTTAGAAGAAGAGACAGCAGAGAAGACTCGGAAGAATAGTCTAGGTGGCACTGGAAAGCAGCTGAACCCTGTGGCCAGGCTTGTGTGTGAAGTCTTGTCCCAGGTGGTGGCACTGTCCTGATATGAGAGGACCTTTAGGAGGTGGGGCCTATTTGGAAAAGATGGGTCATGGGGAGTGTGACTTGGCAGGAGATATCCTCTCTCTCTCTCTCTCTCTCTCTCCCCTCCTTTTCTCCTTGCCTCCCTCAATCCCTCCCTCCCTCTCTTCCCTAAGTCTCCAGTGGGTGAGAAACTTTGCCTCATCATCACCTTCTGATACATTTCTGCCTCACCAAGGGGACATTAACTAATGACCCAATATGTCTTGTTCTTCTTTCATCTTGATTTTCTTAGGAATGTCATCACAGGATTAAAAAAAAAAAACCTCTTAAAAAAGATTTTAGGAAAAGTGCTTTGCAGTATTAATTGCTCAGAACCTCAGAGAGAAGAGAGAGATGCCACTGGGCATGTCTATTAGGACCTTCAGGAGTCCACTCCCTAGGGTAGAGCTCTGTCCAGGGTACAGAGTCAGGGAATAATCAAAAGTGAGGAGGAGGTAGCAGAACCCTGGGTGAGTGGTGATGGAAAGAAAATAGGGTGGTAACCGGGGAAGGAAGAGTGCCATGGGCCGAGGTCTTGGTGGCCACTTGATTATCAGGAGACCTGATCGTGTACACAGGCCAAAGGGAAGAGGCACTGTGGAGGGGAAGATGCAAAAGGCCGGAAGGAAAGAGATGACCGATACTATCGAGTCTAGGAAGAGATGAAAAGATGGGATGAGGAGCCCAGGGGCCAAAGGACCCTTTTAGAATAAATGAGGTCCCCTGGGTGTTCTGGCAGTGAGACTGCATTGGATGGGGTCCAAGCAAGACTCTCCTCTTACTAAGCTCAACAGTATGGTGATATTAAACACAGACCTCAGAACCTCACACGCAGCACTGCCTCCTCTTCCCCAAGACCAGTATTTCCACTTTCCAACATTCACAAAGGACCAAAGGTAAAATTAGATTTCAGTGTTCTAATTTTCCAACAAATTTATTTCCTTCCTGGGCTAGCCAAATGAAGGAGTGTTTCCCCTCACCTGTGTCCCCAAATTTAATTAGCCAGCTTCCTCCCTCCCTTCTGAGAGTCAGAACATAGACCTTATTTCTCTCCTTCCCTCTCCAGCTTATGCTTAGTTAAGCTAAGGGTCCCATGGGCACTTTTAGTTGATTTATTTCAGCTGGTCCTTCCCAGCTCCAGACTGAGGCTTAACCTTCCCTGGCCCCTCGGGATCACTTCGAGGAAGTTTGAGAGGCATTCTGACCTGCTAGCAGGTCCTCATGGGAAAGTCTACACTGTCACAGTAGATCTTACTACCTAACACCTAGTGAAATCCTATGCAGTGTAACCGCGCTCAGCCAAGAGGCTGCAGGAAACACGTGATCGGGCTCCAGGAGAGATGGTCTATATCCCGAGGAATAATGCTAAACAGAATTCAAAGCTAGCTGGAATCAAGGGCTTTAGGGTGTTTTCTGCTCAAAGAGTTCTCTTTTGTTAAAAAATAAAATTATTAGCTCTGTGACTAACATAGGTTGTGCATGACATGTGGTCAATCCTCAGAGTTTGCTATTTTTCATATCAAACTGTGGCGTTATTCACTGGGGAGTGAATCAGGAGCTTCATGTGAAATGCTACAGCCAAAGGCTATTCCCTTCTAGTTTGCCTCTAGCAAGGGTCCCCTTACTTTGGCACTGGGCCACACACTTTTTAAGGGCATGTCATTTGTTTGAGTAAAAGAAAAATGTTCTGCACACTTCATAGAAGTTCATTAATCTCTGTTCTGAAAACATTTTCCTGCACATCAAGTTCTGTTCCATGCCATTTACTTGACCATAGCACTGGAAATTGTTATTATCTCATTTTTCATATTAGCCTATAGGTGTCAAGAAACAGACCAGGGAAAGATGGGAAGAAGTGAGACATGAACTTCTGTCCTATGATATCCTTTCAAAATTTTGTTATGGACTGGGGAGATAGCTCAGTAGAATAAGTGCTTGCCTGGCAAACGCAGGGTCCTGAGTTCAATCCCCAGTTCTGCAAACAAAACAAAAACAAAAACCTTTGTTATAACACAAATACCTGCAGTTTACTTTCTACTGTCTTCAACTTTTGTTTGGGGCTTTAGGAATGAGACTATTCATTAAAATTATGATAAATAGAGATTTAATTTAATATAAAATATGAGTTGTGCTTTTAAATCAGAAAATGAATAACATTACTTTGCAACATACAGTTTCAGTACAATAAGACTGCTAACAAGCATACTTATTTTCAGAAGTATCAGACTTGGTCAGTCTCTAAGTGAGAGTAAAGAAAAATGTTTGCTAACTTGAAGCATTTATATTGAAGTGGATGCCACTTGATCATATACTCATAAGTGAAATAAACCAGACACACATGTACAAATATTGTATAGTCTCTCTAGTATAAGAAATTAAAAGAAGAAATACAAATAGAAGGGTAAAACTACAACTAAAAAGAATTTAGTCAGATAGTTAGGGTAAACTGCACTGCATATATTGAAGAATATATGCTTCTCTTCTGGAGGGTTAACAACCCAAGTTTCCAGATCAAAAATTGGAGAAACGGAAGGGCTGCAAGGCCAGCCAACATTTTGGCCCTAGCCTTTTAAGGTCAGTGAAAACTCAGGACTTAGGAGAACCTGTACTGTAACATCATGGAACTCAGTTGAGCCCCAAATTTTCTGATCAAGAAGATTGTGGAGCTACAGAGGAATGTGATTGATGATCCATAGTGTGCCTGGGGAGAGTCACATGGAGAGAAAACTTTCTCTCAGGCTCTCACAGAGAGCAAACTGGTCACGCAACGGCCGTGACTCATCCACATGGATGACACTGACAAAGGATCTCCAGAGTGAGGTACAGGGTTGCAGGATAAACCTGAGGGGATTTGACTGACCTCATCAGATACAAAAGTTACATTTTTTGTTTTATGGGCCTTGCTTTTTCTCAGTCTTAACCATCCAGCAGAAAAGTATAAAAATGAGGTATATACAATAAGGCCATAATAGTGGGCTGAGCTGTGGATGGCTCTAGTCAACAACTTCTTCAGATAACCCACTATTATTGTGGGTTATAAGCACCTATAATAATTGAATGACAATGGAACACCCATCTTTGACAGGACTAAACAAAAGGGGGGGGATGATGAGGAAGAACCATTCTGTGTTTGTATAAACAGTACAGTTAGGAAAGATATGCAGTGGTTTGGCATAGTTCTATGAGAAGAAATATATGCAGTAGTGGTGTTTGGACAGGATATGTTGTCTGCTTCATGTGCTATGGATAACCACTGGGAAGATAACAGTGTAAAAAGTATTAGTTATCGAAAATGCACTATACTTCAGCTTTGAAAAAGAAATGATAGGTATGCAGCTACATTCTCTTAATTCATTGATCAGAGGCATCTGCTCTAACAGTATTTGTGCATGGAGTATCGTGTATGCACCTTGTGCAACAGAAGGCCACTACGAAAACAATGTGCAATGTATAAATTGTTGAATCTGTCCTAGTGATTTGATTTGGAACTGTCTCATTGCTACCTGTTCTTCAATAAAAAAAAAAAAATATTTGCTATCTGCTTATGAAACATAGTGGTCAGGGCCAGTAAGATAGCTCAGTGGATTAAGAGCCAGCTTAGGCAAGCACAGGGACTGGGGTTCGATTCCCACTGTGCTATGCTGGCCCTGCCCCCAGGGTGTGCTGAGGTGGTGAATGAGACTGGGCATGGTGGTGCGCTTCTGTAATCTCAGCGCTTGGGAGGCTGAAAACAGGAGGATCACTGTGAGCCCAGTGTGTACAGTGAGACTCTGTACTAAAATACACTGAAAAAGAAACACAGTGGTCATTCTGTCCAAGGAGCTGTGGCCACTAGCCAAAGGGATTAAGAATATGTTGGGAAAAGAAAGTGGCTGTGGGTGCTGTGGCAAATGTTCCCGTAGAAGGGGCTGGGCTGCACGGAGGCATAGCTGTCAGAGGCAGACGGTCTTGATTTAACTCAATTCTGTGTGGCCATCATTGCTTTCTTTGCTCTCATGTCTTGGAATGCTCTTCTGTAGCACATAGCCTATGCCCTGATTGACGTGGCAATTGAACACTGCAACATACACAGAGCGCAGTAGGACCCGTCCCTGGTCCTCGCAAGACGCCTCATGAGTGGCCCGCACTCTGCCCACGTGCTGCAGGTACGGGCTGCCGAAGCTCACTCTGCACCCTTCTTCAGACACTGGGTCTCAGAGGCAGGCACAGTGGTGCTTGTTACCCCCTGTGCCCCACTGGGCCATGCCCTGCTGGAAGTGGCCAGCAGCCAGTGGCAAACTTGTTCTGGGTTCTAAGAGCTAGCAAAGCTTGCAGCAGGAGGAATAAGCAGCAGGGCAGTGCCCTGCCCTGAGCTGTCCTGGAAAGTGGGCTGAGGCTAGACTTCAAAGCCACGCCTCACCTAGCTGCTGGCCTGGTGGCACTTGTCCTCCTTTACATTCATCACTTTCTCCTGGATGGCAGCGCTGCCTCCCCAGTTCAAGAAGCCCCTTGAGGCTTGGAGGAGATCTTGTCCTGACACCAGTGTCATTTCCAATAGTGTGCAACGTCTACTACTGGCTCAGCACATGTTAGCAATGGTTAAGAAATTAAATATATATATATATATATATATATATATATATATATATATATATATATATAT